>CM035433.1:83983331-84263331 GCA_020310875.1 Ceratopteris richardii | reverse complement strand
TACAAAAATAATTTTTGTTTTTCTGATTTCTTCTCATCTTTGTCTTCCTTCTTCGATTGTGCAGAATTAACAGATTCTTGCTTACTAGTAGAAGAGCTCCATTTTCCTTTGCCCTTCTGACTAGCCAAGAAAGCTTGATCTGCAACATGCATAATAGAATTGTTCAGTCTGTACTGATCTTCCACAATAGAACAGAAACTAACTCTTCAAATGTTAAGGCATTTGGATTGCCTTTCATCATCAAACAAAGAGTAGAAGCAAAAATCTAATATGAGTCAGGAAGACCATTCATAATAGTCTGCACAAGTGAATTGTTGGGAAGGACTTCATTAGCAAAAATCAATTTTTCCTTCAAATCCTTGATCTTTTTCAGAAAATTGTCCATAGAATTACCTTCATTCATGTGCTCACTGTCCAATATCTTTTTGAAGGTAAGCAACACGAGCCTCATTCCTAGCCTGGTACAATGTGGTAAGTGTATCCCAAGCACCCTTAGCTATTCTGCAAGAGTGAATGTGAGGAATAATGTCACGTTTGATAGGCAACACTATCAATGCATGTGTCTGATCATCTCTACCACCCCAATGAATTTGCTCTATAGTAGGTGCAATAGGAACTACAACACGAACATGAATCTACAGAATATCACCATCTTCAATGCCATTAGCATCAGCTTCAATACCTTTCTTTGTAGGTATAATAGGATGTTTTTCAACACCCTGCACAATAATCCATAGTCCTTTTATGACCAATACATGATGCATCATATAAGCCCATAATGGGTAATTCATACCATCCAACTTATCCTCAACAACCAACATACGGAATACATCACTACTTTCAGCCATGGCCACTGACTAAAATACCATGATGTGGAAAATTGACTAAATCTCAAAAAGTTGAACAAAACTACCCCAACAAGTTCTGCTAAACCTGTAGCAAACTTCAAGACGCTTATATTGGCGAACCGAAACTAGTATATATCTTTGGCACAAAAAGATGAAATAGCTTGCACAAGCACTATGATAATGTGTTCGAAGGCCAAAACGAGCTCAGATCGCGACTTCGACACCACAAAATGAAGCTGTTTTGATCTCCTAATGACCCTGAGTATGCTCACCAAATTTTGTGCAATTTTGAGATGGTGATCGAAAGGGTGTTGACGATGCCCTAGATGAAGCGGCAACCTACTCTTATACCAGTTGTTGGAATTAGGTGTCTGTGGAAGCATGCGAACAACACAAGGAAGAAGAAGAAGCTTGGAGCACAACACACAATACTGAATGTATTACCACTAGAATGTAGAAAGAGAAGTAGCCCGTTAGGGCTATAAGCATATATACAAGCCAGGGAAAAAAACCTCCAAAAGAGGGAAAAAAGTGCCCCGGTGTCCTAGTGTGATCACACACACCACTACCTAAATATATCAACATTAAAGTAGATCCAAATAAAAGTGTAGTTGAACAATGGCAAGTGGAAACTCTCACTAAGCAAATGAAAAGTCTTATTGCATTTGTTTTTTTTTATCACGATGTGATTATGTAATTGCCTGGAACACAATCGACTCCCACAAGCACATAAGCTCTATAATTTGGTTTTTTTTCTTGCATTTTTCATGCTCTTATTCCAATGGGTGTGAGATCTACCAAATTATCATCCTCGAGGCTTCATCGGATGCACTCTAAAGCATTTAAAAATCCTTGATTTTAAGCTTTAAATTATTTATCATGGGCTCGTTCTGAAGTTATTCAGATATTTATTGGTTAAATCTTTCTTTTGCTATTCAAGTTGAGTAGAATGTTTTAAGGAATTCCGAAAATAACCAACATGTCGCTAGTTGATATAATTATCGATATTTGAGTTGCTAATCTATTGAGATAATACGAAAGCTACTTCCTTATGTATCTCTTTTTATGTTAATTCATGGAATTAGTTTCTTTGCTAATATGACTTTTTGTTTACTTCCAGTGAGAGAGTCAATAATCGTAATGCTATTAGATTTGTGTTTGTTTTATCCTGGTTTCTCTTGTACATCTTGTACCCCTTCTACTTCGAATTTGCTTAGTTGATAATTAGTTATGCTATACATGTCCAAATATCAGCTTATTGAGTCCTAGGAAGATCCTCTTTGCATAAGATGACGTTTCTGGACGAGTTCTTAGAAGTAAAGAGGTTATTTCTTCACTCTTATGGCCTTATTGGATACCCTAGACTTTTTTTTTGTAGCTTCGTATTGCAGTTATGGGGATTCTCCACTCTCTAATCCAATGTGGGGGTTGGTACACCCTTCCTAGGAGCACAATCAAGTTAAAAGCTACTTAATATGGAAATAACGGATTTGTTAAATGTTTGGGGGAATAAAAAACACTCAAGAAAATAGAACATATATAAAAAAAATCCACTTATTTTAATTTGTTCCGCGTAGTGTATGAAAACATGTATTGCATGATTATACTAGTTTTTCATATATTTGAGTATGATAATGATGCAAATAATATTTTGATTTTTTCTCAAGGAACATGAAAAAAGTAAGTCAAGTTATACAACATGATAAAACAAAAATCAACCAAACAAATAAGGATAAAAATATTGTACAGGTAGTCTATCACAAACGTAAAACGAAATACAAACGAAATGCTAGTTGCATGATAAAGATAGGTAGAGTGATAATTCTCTCATTTAATACAAAGAATGAGATTTTATGGGAGAAAATCAATGGAACTTTATGTTCCCTATACTCTAAGGTACATCCTCCTAAAGGTAACTCAACTTAATCATCCACGCACATCTACACACATTTTTCTTCTTGTACATATTGCATTAGATCTCAAACTTCAGGTCGTGGTGTTGATATATTATGGTATAGTGATGTGTGTACACACACATAGGATCGTCACGGCGCTTTCTTCCACTATTTAGAGTTTTTCCTCCTACCTTGTATACACGACGACATAATTGGTCACTTATTTATTTTTGTGCATTCACTTGTTACTACATTCTATATTGTGTTGTTCTCCAAGATTTTTTTCTTCTTCGTTGTGTTGTTCATGTGCTTGCACAAACCTTGAGCTCCAACAAGTGGTAAAGGAGTAGGCTCCTACTTCCTCTAGGGCATCATCGACACTCCTCTAATTGCAAAATCAAAATTGCATTACATTTGGTGAGCATACTCAAGGTAGTTAGGAGTTCAAAATAGTTTATTTGAGTGGCATCAAAATTTTGACGTTAGCTTCTTTTGGCCTCGAGACATAGTATCATAGTTATTGCGTAGGAAATTTCATTCTTTTGGACCAAACATATATAGCCAGTTCAGATACCCAATTTGTAACTTATTCATTTTTGTAGCTTTTAGAGTTCCCTAAAAATCTAACCGATTACCCGTTGCTTAGTTGTAACCATTGTAATGAGTTTATAAAAAGGCAGCTTGATAGATCAAAATAGGAGAGCAAGCCAAGAAGTCCTACGTGTAGAGTATTGCAGACAGATAGAGACACGTATCGTGCTTTATGCATTTATATCTCCACCGATATGTAATGAGTGATTCTACATCGTAATCGATAACTTTTCCTTCTTGCATCATCATGTGTTTCGAATGTCTTTTTTCAAAAGTACTTGTTATGTTTTCAACATTATAATTACGAAGTAGGGAATAGAAATGCATTGAATCTATATTCAATAATCCCCATTCCTTGAAAATTTATTGTTGTAATAATTGACAGTAAACATTTTGCAACCACAATGGGATGGGTTATTACTAAACAATGCTGGTTGATGAGGTGTCATACATAGTAAGTACAATTAGGATGGGATCGAAGGCTACATTCTACCATGGGGAAGGATCATGCCAACTCAATGAGGTAAGTGGTTCTATAAATATCAAGAGTAGTAGGCCATATTTGCAATGGTGGAATCCTCTACCTCACAAAATACGAATGGTTTGGGAGGTGGAGTTTTTGGAAGTGACCGTGTATCGGAGCAACTATGGGCATTGGTAGATAAGGGGGAGCTCCCGTAGGCATTAATGATACACCTGCTGGAGGTGCAAGCAGCTTTTGAATTGGCAAAGTGGAAAGCAATAGGTGTAGACAGAGGGCAAGCCAAGGAGAATCAGACATGGAATGAGAAAGAAGAACCCTAGGATTTAGGTGTGGTGTTGGGCCTCTTTGTTTTGCTGGAGCATCTGGGTGAAAAGTAGATACTACTACAAAGGTAGGTTGGTATTGTAGTCGAGATGGATCTCAGGGAAAACGTTAAACTTGAAGAAGACCAATTACTATGGATACCCACTAATGAAGAGCGGATGTATTGGCAAGCGTAGGTCAAAATGGCAGTCTAGTCATCAAATAAGTGGAATGCACTTCAATAGGTTTAGTGAATGGATGACTCTTGATATGCAATATGATTTGTTGGAAGGAAATAAGGATTATGCTAGGAAATTTCAAGCAGTTCACTAGCTAACTGAATTCACTCCATACAAATTTGCAATATATGATGCTTTAAAAATGATGTTTTTATGACATTTTTGAAAGCCTAAAACCACAAGTTAGTTATTTATCACATTGAAACATATGGTACATCAACCAACTCAAACAGTTCTAGATTATGCTTCTGTATTTTGGAGCACGTTATGTTAGATTACACAGGATGAGCGCCCTTTAGAAGATGTGGTGCATGGATGGTTTAAATCCCTTACTCAAAGAGAAATGTTTTCCTTTTCCATTGGATGGTACACAAACTTTGGATCAAATCATTGATGCTACAAAAAAATTGGAACGAAACGGAAAGTAGCCAACCCAATGTGGCAACACTCTTTGGAAGCTACAAATGCAATAACTTCAATTTCTTTGGTAGTATCTGACCCATATAGTCAATTATGGCATACAAAATGTAGAATTGTAGGACATGTATCAGCTACTTGTACCCTAAATCAAGTATATTGTGCAATTTGTAACATAATGACTCATAGTATGGAACATTATAGATATAATACTAGGAACCAAAAAATAACCACAAACCATATTCAACACCACCCTATGGGAGAGGATGGAGAAACAAATATGGTGTTCATTGGCATACACCACCCTATGTGAATAATATTCATCTGAATGCTCTAGGTAATTTTGGAGATAGGCTAGAACAAGTATCTCTTAGAAATGTGGGCCAAGACCATACAAACTATCAAGGATATGAGAGAGGATGGAGACCCTTCCATAGATATTGCCAAGATGAGGGGGAATACGAGAAAGAAGGCAAAGGACCACAATGTCCATTCTGTTTGGAATCTGGACATATTTGGCTAATTGTTTGGATGCACAGTATTATGATCGGTGGAAGTAGGAGGCTAGACTTAAGGCCCCAATCACCAATATGGTGACTTAAACTTTTGAGGATCCAATGGCCCCAATTGTCATGGGTTCTAGAAAAACCCAAAATAAGAGTGATCTAGTGTTACCTCAAGACATCACCACACAACATGTGTATGATCAAGCTGTGGATTGGGCTAGGCAGGCTCTGATAGAATTTTCGGGATCTACTAATAATCTACTCAAGTATCCAAATTCAATAATAATTAGTCACAAACAATCCAAGGTACCTCTCAACAAGATAATATTTATCAAACTTATCTTGAAATCGTTTCAACAAAAGAACAAGATCCTAGATTAGTAAATAAGAATATACTAAATTTTGGACTAGATCCATGGAAGATTTTCTAAAAATCTACATGCATATGGCTGATCAATGGTGTGTTCAACCTATGGGCCTCATCAAAGACATACCCATCAAAATACAATTGAATTATCAAGAAAGCGCAATGATTGTAATTTACTACTGGATGGTGCTTGGTTAAAGCTGGTGAAAGTTCTACAAGATTTCATTTCTTGAGTTATCACTTTTAAGAAAGGGCATAATAAGTATTTGTTCCTTTAGATGATATGCAGTTATACCCCAAGTCCAAATCAACTTCTATTGGATAACCACCCCATATGTTAGCAAGGTTAGAGGAGGATGAAGAAAATCAATTTTTGGAAGCAAATAAAGATTTATGGTCATTAGGAATCATAAATATTCCAAATGTTTTGGCACAATATCAACAAGCAGCTCTAGTACTGGCTTCTGTGCAACTTGAAGCTGCGCTTGTGCATTCAAAGGAACACACAACATGGCTTTTGAAGGAAGATTTTTTCTCACACACTAGCATTTATATTGAGGAAGATCAGGTAGATTATGTAAATATAGGGACTGAAATTGCACCTCAGAAGGTGGGAACTAGGCTACTGAGCGCATTCCATGAAGAGTTACTCATGCTTCTTAATGAGTTCAAACATGTGTTTGCATGGGATTATTTAGCCATGCATGGATTAGATCCTCAATTATATCAACATAAAATGCAATTGAAACCAGATGCTTTGCTAGTGATTCAACAATGTTATCACGCGAACCTAAATTTTGCTAAGTAAGTTAAGGAGGAATTTGATCGTCTACTAGTAGTAGGATTTATTGTACATATTGAATATCCAGAATGGGTATCTCCCATAGTCATAGTACCTAAGAAAAACAAGCTGTTGTGGATCTGTGTACATTATCAAAATTAAATAAAGCAACAGTTCTAGACCCATTCATGTTACCGTTTTTGGATGCAATGTTAGATGAGGATGCTTGCAAGGAAAAGTACTCTTTCTTAGACAGATTCAGTGGTTAAAATCAAGTGCAAATGGTAGAAGAGTATATTCCAAAAATCGCTTTTATTACTCTTTAGGGAGTACTCTCTTGTACCATAATGTGGTTTGGACTTTGGAATGCCCCTAGTACTTTTTAACGATGCATGCAATAGATGTTTCCCCATATTTAACAAGTTTCATGCCTGTGTTTTTAGATGATTTTTCAGTCGTTGGTACACAAGCCAACCATTTCCAACAATTATGATTATGCTTTAGTAATTTCTATGAACTACATTTTAGTTTAAATTGAGTTAAATCATTTTTTGGTGTGAAATGTGGGAAATTACTAGGACATGTGATCTATAGTAAAGGAATTGCAATTGATCCTGATAAAGTAAAAGTGGTGTTACACGCCCCTCCACCAATGAATGTAAAGGAAGTACTTTGGCTCCTGGGCCAAATTTAGTGGCATGGCCGGCAGTCATGGTGCTTAGTCCACATTGCCATCCTTGTCAATTGTTTGGATCATGCCAAAGGAAAAGCGTTCCAATGGACAACGAAATGTGAATTATCTTTTAAGCATCTTAAAGTATTGTTAACTCAAGCACCTATTTTACAAGTTTTGGATTGGACATGGCCATTGTGTGTTTTTGTAGATGCTTTGGATATAGCTATTGGTAGTGTTCTGATGTAGAAA
This sequence comes from Ceratopteris richardii, assembly GCA_020310875.1. NCBI lineage: Eukaryota > Viridiplantae > Streptophyta > Polypodiopsida > Polypodiales > Pteridaceae > Ceratopteris > Ceratopteris richardii. The sequence goes on along the minus strand of CM035433.1, from coordinate 84,255,975 downwards.
GTTGGTCGTTCATTGTATCAACCTATTTATTATGCGAGTAGAGGGCTAATTGCTACCGAAAAGAACTATTCCTTAACGGAACGTGAATTCTTGTGATTATTTTACTCCATTTAAAAGTTTCATCATTATTTATTAGGCCGACAATTTACTTTTTATGTAGATCATTCTATTCTTTTGTATCTAGTAAAACAACAAAAGCTAATTGGAAGATTTGCATGGTGGGTACTTCTTTTACCAGAATTCGATTATGATGTTGTACATAGACTGGACTCTTCTCATATAATAGTGGAATTCTTATCTTGCTTAAATAATGGAGAACCTTGAGACAAGATTGATGATTCTTTTTGAGATGCTGAATTAAATTTATGTAATAGATAGCAATGAACCCAGATTAGAAAGTCCAACTTTGTATGAAGAAATGTTTTTTTCCTTGCAAGAGGAATTCCTCCTTCACATTTATGGTCTAAAGCTTGAAAAACGTTAGAATTATGGAGTCAATATCTTTAGATCATCTTAGAAGAACTCTAGTATAAGGATATTATGGGTATATGGCTCCGATGTTTACCTCCTTATGAAGTAATTGTTGTTGTTATGGAAGCCCATTCGGGAATCACTCGTGGCCACTTTGGTGGGAATTAAAAATAAAGAAACTTCTTCAAAGTGGATTATGGTGGCCAACATTCCAAAGAGATGTTCACAATCATGTGCCACATTTTGATCCTTGTCAAGGGACATGAGAACCTTGATATATGCATTTTTTTCCATTACAACCTATACTTTCTTTAAAACCATTCCAAAAACTCTCATCCTTACTTGTATGGATTATTGCACTCGATGGGCTGAAGCTTGGAATTTGTGGCATGCTACAATAGGAAGTGTTGTTATAGTATCAAATATGAAATTATTTTCGTGCTTTGAACTTCCTCTGGATTGAGTTTCAGACCACAGAACTCATTTTTTAAATTAGTTAATCAAGTCAATTACAAATTATTATCATATCAAACATAAGTTCAGTTCTCCATATTATCCTAGGGCAAATAGATTGGCAAAGAGTACAATTAGAGTGCTGCTTATGATTTTGCAAAAATTTCTTCTTTAATACCCCGCCAAATGGGAACAATACCTTCCTTCTGTTTTGTGGGCTTATTGTACCTCTTATAGGCTCTACACCTTTTGAATTAGCATATTGTATGGAGCCTATTGTTGGAGCAAGTACATGAAAAGTCCAAGTATTGGATTTAGTCTCTCAAATCCTAAAAATCATGTTATCATTGAAGCAAATGTTGACATGAAGAGTTCACTTATGAACTCGTCCTTGTAACTCCTTGAGCATTTGCCCGATGTAAAAGTTAAAGAATCAAAAGTAGTTGAATCTACTTGATGACTAGGAAAATAACTCCACAAATTTATGACTAAATTACTTGGAGAATCAATCATTAAAAAATACAAAAAGTGATTTAGGCGATCTTGATTTTAAATTCAAATCTTGGCTCCAACAATCACTATATATACATGACTTTTTAGTCGTGGGATATGTCTTCATTTTTAGCAGAGATTCTTGCCATATCAGAGTGCGATCTCAAGGCACACACATGTACCAGTAATTCCATTGTAATTTCCACTCAATACACATTTGATTTCATGATCCATTGTGACCATATCTTCATGCCTATGTGAGTGCACTATTCATTGTCATAGTTCTCAGTTTCTTAGTCAGATTGCAAAAAGGATTTCTTTTAGCATAGTCTATTTTTTATAGTGTTTTAACTTGATAATGGTAGCTCTCTAAGTCTACTTTTAGATTACAATGTTTCATTTCATTTGGATCTATGAACTATGAGGAATGCTCATCAGAGCTTCACTATGTATGCATATCTCTTGCCTCTTGAAACATCGGGTTTACATAGGTGGATTGCTAAATTAATTTCTCATCATAGAGTCAATTATTTTCTATGAAATAACTTCCAATAGGTTGCTTTTCTTCCTAATTAGATTCCTCTAAAAGATCTTTGGTCAATTCTGATAAGAGAAAGAGCACTAAGTAAAATACTAAAGGCCATCCTTCAAAAATAGAAAGCCTTGCTTAGTTGACTTTTAGTCAAACTTATCTGTTTTGATTCATCTTTTTGTAAGTGATCTTCCAAGGTACATAGGGTGTCTAATGAGTCCATTGCCAAGCTGAAAGGGCCCACCACATATTGCTGGAGTTCATTTGGCTGGTGTAGTGCAAAGATTTTGCAGCATCACTTCATGTTCATCAAGTTCCAATACATCTCCTCACACCTATTGCTCCTATAAAACTCATAGTGCCAATTTCAAGGATTGCTATCCACACCCGTTTGTTAACTCAAGAGTCATTGGCATTTTGTATTGACACATTACCTCATCTGGTAGAAGACATATACCAAAGTTTTATCCTCATGGAAGAAGATCAATGATGACAATGGCATTAGCATGACCATCATTTATGGACAATGGTATTTTGGATTGGTGATTTGGTATTATTCTTCAATAAAAAAATGATGTGACAAGCACGAAAGTTTAAACTATATTGGACTGGTCCATTTCGGATTCATTCAAAAATAGGTCTGGCTATTTTTCGGTTAGCCATATTGGGTGGATAAATTTTACAGATGCACTAAATGGGTCCAAGCTCTGACCCTATCAAATGTAGCTTAGTGGATCTAATTGTATCATAGTGTATATATATAGTTTTTTGTTCTTTTAATAAGTAGAAGTGCGGATAATATATTCATGCAATCTATTAGATTTGCTCTCAGATGGAGGCATAATGGGTTCATGATAAAGGGGGGCTTGAGATTAGTTATGGTATATTCATCTTTATTACAAGGATTTCATGCCATTCAAGGACATGCGTACTTGTCTTACAAAGTTATTCCACTACTTCTTATTTAAATGGTAGAACGTGTGGGCTACTCATTTTACAGTTTAAGCACTCTTGCTCTCTTTTGCTACAATACCATTTTTGTGTGAACGCTCTATCAAACCATCTTCACGATGATGGGTACCCTTTTATCCGACATTCTAAAATTACCACAAATGCACTTAGATCGAAAACTTCTTGACTATGCATAGATAGATTGGGCTAAATTACCAAATCATCCAATGACATATTCATTTATCAGTGAGTGCAACAAGCAGTCGGAAGTGAATGGCAATCGATGTCAGATAGTGAAGCTCCATATTGGTTTTGATGTCCAATGCATTATTGATTTGGCCTACATAGCAACCCAAGTATAATTAAGTAAGGAAGGTATTACAACACTCTCAGTTTTGGTTTCTACTAAAGAAATGGAAAGGATCTTTGAAAAACCTTTGTTGGGACTAGTACAAATATGTGCGACTACCAGATTTCAATTCATGGAAGTTTGGTTTATGACTAGTAACATTAGCAATAAATTTACAAAGTAAGCATTATGGAGTCTTATCGACTCTATATTCTTTGATATTTGATGTTTTGGCAGTAGGAGGACAAGTTAATTGGGTAGAAATTATATTTCCACACACGAAGAAGGAAATCTACCAATTTTGTAGAGCCATTAGGGGGGAAAAATGAACCTTGCATGGGTCTTTTAGATTAAGGAGTGATTAGTGATGGACGAATCGAAAGAGGGTGCTGGCCACAGTCTATACCCTATAAAATACTAGGTTTAAGGGGGGAGAGGGGACAAGTTTCCCCCTATTTAATGAGTTGCCTCTAGAGAAGGAATCTCGTAACTAGGCTAGGCCCAAAAATTCAGTTTTTTTCAAAAGTTTGAAAGCTCATCATAACACTTGACAATGGACCGCCCCTTGTTCTAGGGCCAAAAGTTCTATTTTTGACCGCAAATTTGAAATCCATGCATGTTTTGAGATGATTTTTTTTCCAAAAAACCTCAAAAAAGAGGTATTTCCCTGCTAAACCTCATAGTTTCATACTAGGTCCCAAAAAGACATCTTTTTTCCACTAGTTTCTTTTTGTAGCACACCATTGAATCTCTTGTGTCTGTATTCCAAGCTATCTGCATCTCCCATCTTGAACTATTTTTGTAGATTGAAGACCTTGAACTTCAATGCCACCATCTAAAGGTTGCAAGAAACCAAAAGATGAAGTTCTCACATTAAGGTGTCATAATAACAATGCTATAAATGGACAACGCATGCCACATTAGCACTATGAAGGTGCACATGTGTACATGGAGCCCTATAGATATGGGATTCATTGATTTAAAGATCTTGGAAACTTAGATCTTCATTGAAAGGGAAAGCTACTTGGCTTCAAGAACCACAAAGACAATGGAATGGTTTCTACTGCACAAAATGTCTTCAAATGGAAACTATGAAACTCAAAAACTCCACTAGAATGAGATATCCTATCAATTGTAAGTATTACTCTACAATATTGCATGGTTTATAGTGTTGAATATATCTTTGACCTATCTAAATATGCTTTCATTTGTTATAGATATATTTCCCTCTACTTTGGTCGATGAGCAACCACTTCATAGCCTTATAAGTACTTTCTAGGAATTGCATGAAGATATAAGCATTTTTGTGGATTCTTTAATTGTTGATGGCATTTAATATGTGGTTAACCTATCTACATGTGTTTTGCTTCTATGTAGTTGGAAGAACAACCATTCCATAGCCTTACATGTACATTCTGAACATTACATGGAATTTTTAAGGCATTAGTCATTCCATTGCATTAATCATTTCTTAATGATGGAGTTTTTTTTACACACATGCATATGTTGTACCCATTACATTGAAATATTTTGGAAGGTTAGAGATAAAAAAATTTATTATCGTATAGGTTTAAAATGTGCATGGCTTAATGTATACTACATCCTATATTCTGTGTAGAAGATGGAAACATATACTTGCACATCAAAATTAAATTACATGAGTTTTATAATTTATTTGTCAATATTGTTTAGTTAGATGGCAAGAGTCTATATGAAATATGAATATTTCTATAAGCTTTTGAATTGTAGATGGCATTCAATATTTTCTTAAGCTATGTACACTTTTTTTTAATGTTTCAGCTATGCCTCCTTATATGTTGGTGGAAGGAACAACCATTTCATACTCTTACAAATCAAATAAATTATAAAGATTACATGAAAATGGTTAACCATTAGTCATTTCACATGTAGCTCTTGCTCAACTTTCTTCATCAAAGAGTCCTTTTTTTTTACACACATACATATGTTGTACCCAATGCGCATAATGATTTTTGGAATGTTATAGATCATCAATGCTTATTCTCGTCTAAGTCTAGAGTGATCAAGTCTTCACCTATAGAAAATGTCATACTTCAAGGAGAAGATGGTATGGATGTTGATATATTTAGGTAGTGATGTGTGTGAACACTCTAGGACCGCCGGGGCACTTTTTTCCCTCTTTAGGAGGTTTTTTTTCCCTCGGCTTGTATATACGCCTATTGCCCTAACGGGCTACTTATCTTTGTACATTCTCTAGTAATACATTCAGTATTGTGTGTTTGTGCTCCAAGCTTCTTCTTCTTCCTTGTGCTGTTCGCGTGCTTCCGCAGACGTCTATCTCCAACAATTGGTATCAGAGCAGGTCGTCGCTTCTTCTAGGGCACCGTCGACACTCCTCCGTTTGCAGTCTCAGATTCGCACGAAATTTGGTGAGCATACTCAGGGTGTTTCCGAGATCAAAACCGCTTCGCTTTGTGGTGCCAAAATCGCGATCTGAGCTCGTTTCGGCCTCCGAACGCACTATCGCAGTGCTTGTGCAGGCTATTTCGTCCTTTTGTGCCAAAGGTATATACCAGTTTCTGTTCGCCAATTTAAGCGTCTCGAAATTGCTACAGGTCTAGCAGAACTTGTCTGGGCAGTTTTGTTCAACTTTTTGAGATACAGTCAATTTTTTGCATCAAGGTATTTTAGTTACCGGCCATGGCTGAAAGCAGTGATGTATTCCGTATGTTGGCTGTTGAGGATAAGTTGGATGGTACCAACTACCCATTATGGGCTTATATGATGCGACATGTACTGGTTGCAAAAGGATTGTGGAACATTGTGCAGGGTGTTGAAAGACGTCCTGTTACACCTGTAACGACATGTACTGCAAATACAGGTGTTGGAGCTGATGAAGATGGTGTCGAAGATGATATTCCGCAGATTCCTATTCGTGCTGCTGTTTCTGTTGCACCTACTGCAGAGCAGATTCGTTGGGATGGCAGAGATGGCTAGGCACATGCATTGATAGCTTTGTCTGTCAAACGTGCCATTATTCCTCACATTCGCTCTTGCAGAACAGCAAAGGATGCTTGGGATACACTTACCACTTTGTACCAGGCTAGGAATGAGGCTCGTGTTGCTTACCTCTGAAAACAGTTGGAGAGTGAGCACATGAATGAAGGTGATTCTATGGACAATTTTCTTACAAAGATCAAAGACCTGAAGGAACAATTGATTTCTGCTGATGAGGTTATACCAGATAGCTCACTTGTGCAGACCGTTCTGAATGGTCTTCCTGATTCATATCAGAGTTTTGCCTCTACTCTTCGGTTGATGATGAAAGGCAATCCGAATGCCTTGTCATTTGAGGAATTAGTCTCTGTTCTGTTGCAGGAAGATCAGTCCAGGCAGAACAGGTCCATTATGCGTGTTGCAGATCAAGCTTTCCTAGCTAGTCAGAAGGGCAAAGGAAAATGGAGCTCTTCTACTAGTAAGCAGAAATCTGCAAATGCTGCACAATCGAAGAACCAGGATAAAGATGAGAAGAAATCAGAAAAGCAGAAATTGTTCTGCAAGTATTGTAAAGGAAATGATCATATTATAAAGAACTGTCCAAAACTGGCTGCTAAAGAGGCAAAGAAGAAAGAGGCTGGAATGGTTGTTGTAGAGGCCTCTACACCAAAAACAGAGTCTGCAAATCTTGTGCAAGAAGAAGAATGGGCATTTACTACTGTCTGCACTTTTGACCCATCTTCTCATGATCAGTGCATGTCTGCAGTAGACTCAGATGTTTGGTACTTTGACAGTGGGGCGACCAAACATATTACCTCGCACCGCAGTTTCTTCTCTTCACTTGAGCCTGCCCCTATAGGGAATACTGTCACATGCGCCAATAACTCCTCTTATCCTGTTATGGGAGTTGGTAAGATCATTCTGACTACTGCTGATGGTAGTTCTTTCACTTTGTCAGATGCTTTATTTGTGCCAGGGATCAAAAAGAACCTGTTATCAATTTCTGCATTAGCCAAGATTGGCTTGGTTGTGAAAGCTGTTGATGACAGGTGTACAGTCCATGATCTCTCAAATGGCGATGTGATTATTGCTTCTGGCATTTTATGTCGTGGGCTGTATAAGCTCATAGACTATGAAAGATCTGTGAATGATTCAACATGTGCAGTTCATAGGCTATGTCAGATGCAAAGCTTTGGCATGCACGCTTTAGTCATCTGAATTTTGCTAGTTTGTTACGCCTGCAGAAATCTGAAATGGTGTCCTCTTTGCCCAAACTTGAGGAAGCTCGAAAACATGTTTGTGAAGGTTGTATTTTGGGCAAAATGCAGCGTTCTTCCTTTCCAAAAGATGGTTCAGTTCGGGCTACGCAGAAATTGCAGCTTGTACATAGTGATGTTTGTGGTCCTATGCAGACACCCTCTTTTGGAAATTACCTTTACTTCGTGACTTTCATTGATGATTTTTCCAGGCATGCATGGGTACATCCACTCAAAGCAAAGTCCGAAGTGTTCATGTGCTTCAAACAGTTTTTGGTTTTGGCTGAAAATCTGTCAGCATGTAAAATGGACACCCTCCGTTCTGATCGAGGGGGGGAATATATGTCTTCAGATTTTAATGCATTTCTGGGGGGGAATATATGTCTTCAGATTTTAATGCATTTCTGGCTGAACGTGGGATAAAACACCAGTGTACAGTGCCATATACACCTCAACAGAATGGAGTTGCTGAACGAAAGAACAGGTCACTCATGGAGATGGCGAGGTGCATGGTCAAAAGTCAGGCTTTACCACATAGTTTCTGGCTTGAGGCTGTCATGTGTGCAGCATATGTACTGAACAGGTGTCCCACTAAAGCGTTGCAGTCTATCACTCCATATGAGGCTTGGCATGACCGCAAGCCATCTGTTGCTCATCTGCGTGTTTTTGGTTGTTTGGCATATGCATTAGTGCCTGAACAACATCGCAAAAAATTGGATGATAAGGCAATAAAATGTATTTTTGTTGGGTACAGTTCTGAAAGTAAAGGCTATCGTCTGTATCATCCACAGACTAAACGCATTCTGGTTAGCCGTGATGTTGTCTTTGTGGAAGATGCTATTCAGCCATTGCTTTCATGTACTAAGGAGACATCTGTTAGCTCCAAATACATGTATGATACTTTGATGCCTCTTTTTACAGGTGGACAAGCTAGTGCTGGTCCTAATAAGGCAACTTCTCAGCCTTTGCAGGTTTCATATGATGATGCAGATCATTCCATTTCTGATGCAGATTTACATGATGCACTTGTTGATGAGAGAGTTGATATTGAGCAGGCAAAAACTATGCGAAATTGGCTGGTGCAGACTTTGCGTGATAGAAAATTAGATGCACCTTTGTCATATCGTACTCATTCAGGCTCTCATAGTGCCTTCTTTGCATCAGATTGCTATGCTATGGCTGCATCTAGTCTCTGTGATGAGAATGAGCCTGTTTCTTTTGATGAAGCACAAAATTCAGAAAATTGGATGGCTGCTATGCAATCTGAATATGATGCTATAATGAAGAATGGTACATGGTCTCTATGTGACTTGCTAGCAAGAAGGCCATTGGCACTAAGTGGGTATACACGCTGAAGCGTAAACCTGATGGTACAGTTGACAGGTATAAGGCTAGGCTTGTTGCAAAGGGTTATGCACAGGAAAGAGGCATTGATTTTGATGAGACCTTTGCACCTACATGCCGTATGACTACTTTTCGGAGCATTTGTGCACTTGCAGCCAATCATGGTTGGAATGTACATCAGTTGGACATTAAAACAACATTTCTGAATGGTGACTTGCATGAAGAAGTGTATGTTTTTCAGCCCCGTGGCTTTGTGCAGAAAGGGCATGAAAACCAGGTTTGCAGGTTAAAGAAGGCATTATATGGTTTAAAGCAAGCACCACGTGCTTGGTATGAGAAGATACATGCCTATCTGATTGCACATGGTTTTGAGAACAGTCCAACTGAAAGCACCTTATATGTTAAACGTGCTAATGATGTGCTTCTGATCATTGTTGATGTTGATGACATGCTGCTCACTGGTCCTATTGAGACACATATTGCTGATTTTAAGGCTGATTTGCATGCCTCATTTGAGATGTCTGATTTGGGGCATTTGCATCACTATTTGGGCATTCAGTTTATGCACGTTGATGGTGGAATGGCTTTGTGTCAAACGAAATATATTGACACATTATTGCAGCGTTTTGGCCTTGAAGACTGTAAGCCTATTGCCACTCTTATGGAGACAGGTTTACGATTGAGTCTTCATGATGCTGGAGATGCATTTGATGCTGTTCTCTATCAGCAGGCTGTTGGATGCTTGATTTACTTATGCATTACTCGGCCAGATATTCAGTTTGCTGTCTCACAGATGAGCAGGTTTATGCATTGCCCAGGAGTCACGCATTGGAAAGCGGTTAAGCGCATCTTTCGCTACTTGAGTGGTACTCGGCTACTTGGGTTGTTTTATCCCAAGGGGGGATCACTACCGCCAGATTTGCATGCTTTTTCTGACTCAGATTGGTCTTTGCTATGATACTCGTGTGTCCACCAGTGGTTTTTGCTTCATGCTTGGTAGCTCATGTATATCTTGGTTGAGCAAGAAGCAGCCTACTGTGGCCACTTCCAGTTGTGAGGCTGAGTATAGGGAAGCTTTCACAACGACTGTTGAGTGTGTGTGGCTCAGACGCCTTATGGCTGATTTGGGTGTTGGCCAATCTTCTACCACCACCATCTTCACTGATAGTCAGAGCACATTGGCAGTTGCGAGGAACCCTGTGTTCCATGCTCGCACTAAGCACATTGAGGTGCATTATCACTATGTCAGGGAGAGGTTCTCTGCTGGGGAGATCAGCTTGGCATATGTGCCCACGCAGGAGAATATTGCAGAACTTTTCACGAAGGCTTTGCCTAGGGAGAAGTTTGAAGCTTTCTGCAAAGCTTTGGGCTTACTTCCTTTTGTGATTTCCACATAGCTTGGCACTTCCTTATACATGAGTGCCAGCTCCTTGTTCACCGCATCACTCCCAGGGGGGATTTGTTGATATATTTAGGTAGTGATGTGTGTGAACACTCTAGGACCGCCGGGGCACTTTTTTCCCTCTTTAGGAGGTTTTTTTTCCCCCGGCTTGTATATACGCCTATTGACCTAATGGGCTACTTATCTTTGTACATTCTCTAGTAATACATTCAGTATTGTGTGTTTGTGCTCCAAGCTTCTTCTTCTTCCTTGTGCTGTTCGCGTGCTTCCGCAGACGTCTATCTCCAACAATGGATAATGATAACTATGGAAAATTCACATGATATTCTAGATCTATAGGCCTATATTGTTGTATTCCCATCTAACAATTTCCATTTATGTAGATTGCAACCATTTTTTTGTGTGAAGTTATCCAACTCAAGACTAACAAGGTTTACTAGGAGAAAAAATAGTTTTGATGATCTATTTGATTCTAAGTTATATTGACAAGGACAAAAGGTTAGGAATCTCTTTTTTTTTATTATACATGTTAATCTTTCTTTCTTTACATAATTCTATTTTATTTTGGATTGTTCATAGTTTTGAAGAGAGTGGATAATATAATTTAATTCTTCAAAATTGAACTATAATGAGGTTGGTAATTTATTATCAGCTATCTTTTTGTATGTGATGATTTCCTTTTCTTTTCTCCAAAAAAAGTTTAACTCACAAAAAATTGAGAGAAATAGAGGAAATTTGAAGGGAGTTTCAAAGAAGGCTGATTAGGTTTCTATCCCTTTCATGTAAGATCTACTCTCTTTCAACTGGTTATTCTAGAAAACAAACAACCTCCAATGTTTGAAGGTGGATTCCTCCCAAATTTGTTATTCTTCTAACTAGGCAATCTACATATTTCTCAATGGATCACTCTTTGGAGGAGTAGTTGGAGTTGATAACATATCTTTCCTTCCAAATTTTTTAGAGGGTTGTGCTTTTGATTACATTCAAGAGCATCATCAAGTATGTCTTGTTTCTAGCTGATCGATTGGTTTAGCATGAGGACTCTTTTCACATTCTTCAAAAGTAAGTATGGACATAAGAGAAAAAGGACTTTGATTTCTTCTACCCTACTAAAAAATATTTCGCCCCATAGAGGAGATCTTAAAATATTTCTCGATCTAGAATTGTTCTACAAATACTTTACACCATGGAGGAGCATCACAAATCTTGTGATGATTTCTTGAATTTGCAAACACTTGAAATTGTACAACCATTGACATTGATAATTTGAAAATTTTGTAAGGTTTGATATTTATAATCAAAACATGAATATTTTCACATTTTTGGAGTCTCCAACTATGCATTTTAGTGTGCCTTCATGATTATTCAATTTTCACTTTTATACATAGTATGTTCAAGTTCACATTCATTGGCATTTTATTGGTTAATTTTCTCAATAGATGATCATTTATGATGTTTGAAATTAAAAATCATATAACTCAAAAAGGCCATTCATGTCAGATATACTCATATACTCAGTACTTAATCCTCAAGTAACCACAAATGATCCATGGTGCTCCCAGTTATAAGGCCCCCATTATGAAGAGAAACTACTTTGAGAGCACAGACATCTATGGAACCCTAACTTCTAAGCTAGATGAGGTTTATATGTGAAATTGATGGTAATAGATGGTCTTTGTAATCGAGGCCACAAGGTAAGTGGGGCATAAACTTTTGGTTCATTGGGTTGCTGTTCAAGGTGAAAATAAAGACCCTCTAGTTCCATGGAATTTCCTCATAGAACTTTAATGGGAGGAGTGCAAAGGGTGTCTCCTATCTCACATTTCTGTGGCTCCACTTTTTTTGGTGCTTTTGAGGCCATGCAGGTTTATTTCTAGTGGATATGAAACTTTGTTATTACTTTTATAGTCGTCTTCAAGATCTTCATTCTCTTTATTAGCAAGAGGATCTTCATTCTCGTTATTAGACAGATGTTCCATCAATGCTTCTAGAATATCATAAACTTCTTCATCTCATCCTTTAAAGAGTTTCACTCGTTTCCCTCCAAAACTTATTGAACATAGTATTATCTAGTTCCTTCAGAACATAGGTGCTACATTCATTTACTTTTAATACAACATGAGGACCAAACCAGCATTTCATTAATTTCTCTCTTGCTTCATATTGAGTGTCAAATGAATTATCATAAATCAGAACCCAATCACCATCTTGAATCTTCTTGGAAGTATATCTTGTTCCATGCGCAAAAAATAAGTGAAGTTACATGTCTTTGCTAGATGAAATTGTTGGTGCAAGACAAGCCTTAACACTTGGCTTTGTTGTGTGCCTTTGAAGACTCAACATAAAGCTTGGACTATTGGAACCTTGGAAGATTAAAAGATTGGACCCTTGGATGATACATTCACAAGAGTCAATAATCATATGAACCTAGTCTTATTGATTCTTACTTTTATCTCATGTAAAAGTCCATGTGACTTTATCAACAATGTAATCATACCTACTAGACTAGAGTCGTGGAAAAGTTAGATGATCTAGTTGAGGGAATATCTCCCTAAGTCTAGTGGAGAGAATCAAGGGAGCTTTAATTTGAATTCAAATTCAAATTCATTCAAAAACTCCTATAAAAATCAATGTAAAAGTCGCGGGTTAAAAAAACACTCTTCCCGAGGCTAATCCAAGAAATTCAGTGAGTGTGTGAGAGCTACTCATTAGCCTACACCTCAGAGTACCATTGTGCATTACTTCTCTTGCCAATGGGAATGTACATTTGATAGATTCAATACATATATTCATAGTCATTATCTCTGTGTTTTCTCTGAGTGACTACCTCCAAGTCTGTCAACTTCAACAGGGCATATCTCAAGATCTACTGAACCAAATTTGATGATCAAGGGCTCATTGGAACCAGCTCAAAGCATTCTACAACACTACAAAATTTCAAGTCATTCTATTCAGCCAATTGAGAGAAATCGCTGTCGAAGTGATCACTAGTATATTTCTGTGTTGTTCCTAAAAAGTCGGGGGTGTCCCTGATTTTGCTAAACATCATGCTCAGTGTATAGTCTGTTATTTGGAGTGATTTAACTTGCTAATGGTAGCTTGTTAAGTTAATTTAATACTCCCAGAAGGAATTAAACCAATTGCAAGTGTGCTGGTCACACTGAGCTTAGGACTGAGCAGGTATCAATACAGGAATAGAAAGTTTTTGGAGTTGTGAAGGTTCAAAATCATCTGTTTTTGATTTGGTCATTACTCAATCATTTTGTAAAGTACATATATAGTTTCTTGGTGTCATTTGGAAGCTCAAGGAGTCTCCTAACCATATCTGAAGAGAAAAGAGGGCAGGTGTGAAGCAGGTCTAGCAGCACCAACTTGATCTTCTGATTGTACCCAGCCATCACATCCAACAGTGGTATCAGAGCAAATAAGGTAATCATGGGTGATGGTTTCCCTTCCTTTATTGACAAATTGGATAGGAATAACTACCAGGCATGGTCATTAAGAATGAAGACTTATCTACAAGGGAGAAGCTTGTATGGATACATATCAGGAGATGAGGAGTTGCCCTCATTCAAAACCAGAGGCCTACCTACAAAGGATGAGCATGAGAGACTTAATCAATGGTGTGCTAAAGATGCTTTGGCAAGGTCATATCTTCTAAACTCTATCTCTGATTTCCTTCTACCTCATGTTAGGAACTGTAAGACTTCCCAAGAGACTTGGGAAACCTTGTCAACATACTTCTCATCAAGCACAAGAGCCAGAAAGAATCAGCTATGGATTGAGTTTACAACTCTCAGGAAGCAATCAAAACAATGTGTCTCAGATTTTGTCACCAAAGTCAAAGATATTGCAGATCAACTTGCAAGTGTTGGAGAAGAAATTGAAGAAGAGCAAATAGTCAGACAAGTGATCAATGGACTCAAAGCAGATGACAAGTGGGAAAGCTTTACCACTGCAATGGACTTGTACATGGACATCCAAGCACCTGATCTAACAACTTTGATTGGACAACTATTCACACATGAAGCAAAGATCACAAAGAATGGAGAGCAATCAAAAGGTAACAATCCCTCTGCCCTATATACAGATAAGAAGTCTAAAGATAAGGGTAAAAGCAAGAAGGTTGATGAAGAAGGCTCTACCTCCCAAGCAAACTATGCAGGGAGAGGTAGATCATCTAGAGGTAGGGGCAGAGGAGGTAAGTCAGGTAGGGGGAGACCCTATAATCAATCTCCATGCAATATTTGTGGCTTGTCTAACCATACTACAGATGAATGCTACAAGAACTACAAGAATCAAAGAGGAAGAGGTAACCAAAGAGGAGGATACTCTCAAGGAAGAGGCAGATTCAATCAATCTCAAGGCTACCATGGTTACAACAATAATTACAACAATAACTACAACAATAACTACAATCACAATGGCAATTATCAAGGAGGATACAGGAACAGAAAGGACTACAACAACTATGCAGAGGATCAAGATGATTCCTTGTTGATTATGAACATGACATCTAAATCAGGTATCAAAGATGATCATTTGTTCTATATTGACTCAGGTTGTTCTAATCATGTAGCTGGGAATGTTGCCTTACTCTCTGATTTGGAAGAACCTAAAGGCAAGCACCAAGTGCAGACAGGTGATGACACTAAACATTCAGTGGTTAAAGTAGGTAATGTCAAAACAAGTGATGGTAATCAGAATTTGCTAAGCAGAGTACTGTATGTTCCAACAATCACCAAGAATCTGATGAGTGTAGGTCAGATTGTTGAAAAAGGTCTACAGGTCAGGTTCACTCAACATGGTGCATATGTGGAGGATCCAAGACATGGATTCAGAAGGATAGCCAAGGGAGAGAAATCAGGTAGACTATTTACCTTTGAACTTGAGGATACTAAGAATATTGCATTGTACAATTACAAGGACCAAACCCTATCAGAATTGGAGATGTGGCACAAGAGATTAGGTCACATTGGAGAAAGGACCATAAAGCAAATGAGTAGGGATCAATGTGTGCTTGGGATACCTAATGTATCCAAGCAACACATGATATACAAATGTGGGGCTTGTCAGTTTGGTAAGTCACACAGATTGCCATATACCAAAAAAGGTTTTATGCATGAAGACTACTTGGAATTGGTGCATACAGATGTTTGGGGACCAAGCAAGGAGCCATCCATATCTGGATCAAGGTACTATGTATCTTTTATAGATGATTATAGCAGATGGACTGTTTTGTACTTCATGAAACATAAAGATGAAGTATTTAATTGCTTCAAAAGGTATCTTGCATTGGTTGAGAATCAAACAGGTAGACATTTGAAGAGGTTAAGGTCTGATGGTGGTGGAGAATACTTCTCCAATGACTTTGAAGATTTCTTGCAGGAAAGAGGCATCAAGAGGGAGATTACCACAAGGTACTCACCTGAACAAAATGGGGTAGCTGAAAGAAGGAATAGACTCATTGTGGAGACAGCTAGGTCTATGCTTAATGAGAAAAAATTACCAAATTATCTTTGGGCAGAGAGTGTATCTACTGCCACATACTTAATCAACAGGTTGCCATCAAAGACACTTGATGGAATGACACCCTATGAGGCTTGGCATGGTAAGAGACCATCTCTGGATCATTGCAAGATCTTTGGGTGTGTTGCATATGTGCATATTCCCTCACAGGTAAGGGGAAAGCTAGACCCTAAGGCTGAAAAGTGTATCTTCATTGGTTATGATTTGAATCAGAAAGGATACAGGTTCTATAACCCCTCAAACAAAGGCTTCAAGGTAAGCAGAGATGTAATCTTTGATGAAAATGATTCATGGTATGATAATGAGTGCAGGAAAGTTAGCCTACCTTATGATATGGAAGAAGACTTTCCAAAGCTTGTCAGGCAAGAACCAACTCAGAATGAGGACACAAGCTCAGATGATGAAGACACCATCAACATTGAAGAATTCAAAGCTTGGAAATCCAAAGGGAAGATGAAGATGAAGCAACTTGAGGATAATCCAGAATCCTCAACTCAAGCTATGAGAAGATCTTCAAGGGAAAAGAAGAAACCTATTAGGTATGGATATGATACTTCACTTGTAACCAAGCACTCTGTATATCTTGCAAAGGATATATTAAGTGAAGAACCAGGTACATTTGAGGAAGCCATTACTAAACCAGAATGGAAGGAAGCAATGGATGAAGAAATGGAGGCTCTCAAGGAGAGTGATACTTGGGACTTGGTACCCAAGAAGGACTCCATGAAGGTTATAGGATCCAGATGGATCTACAAACTCAAAAGGAACTCAGATGGTTCAATAAGCAGGTACAAAGCTAGGTTGGTAGCCAAGGGTTTTGCACAAACCCAAGGCATTGATTATGAGGAGACCTTCTCTCCTGTGGCAAAGATGCCAACTATCAGAATTATGGTGAGTGTAGCTGCATCCAAGAATTGGAACATGTACCAATTGGATGTAAAGAATGCATTCTTGAATGGATGGATATCTGAAGAAGTCTACATGTCACAACCACCTGGCTATGAGGATCCCAATAAGGTAAATCATGTGTGTAAATTGAAGAAGGCTCTGTATGGATTGAAGCAGGCACCTAGAGCATGGAACTATAGGTTGACAACCTATCTCTTGGATCAAGGATTTGTGATGAGTAAAGCAGATACTTCATTGTTTATAAAGAAGAATAATTCAGAGGTAATATACTTGTGTGTCTATGTTGATGACATCATTATTACAGGAAATGATGTTCAAGGAATGAGACACGTCAAAGGTCAAATGATGAAGGAATTCAAGATCAATGATCTTGGATTATTGAAGTACTTCCTAGGGCTTGAATTGGTCTACACAAATTCAGGTATATTCATTACTCAGAAGAAGTATATTCAGGACATGGTCAAGAAGTTTAATTTGCAGGAAGCTAAAGTCTCAAACATTCCTATGGAGGTCAACCACAAACTCAGTGCACATGAAGGAGAAGAACTCAAGGATATTACAGGTTACCAAAGTTTGGTAGGTAGTCTTAATTATGCTACCTTAACTAGGATTGATATCTCCTATGGTGTTAGTGTACTTAGCCAATTTATGCATAAGCCAAGATTACCACATTTGGAGGCAGCCAAGAAGATAGTAAAGTACCTAAAGGGAACACAAAATCATGGTTTGTATTATCCATATTCATCAGACATTGACATCAAGGTATACTCAGATGCAGATTGGGCAGGTTGCAAGGATGACAGGAGGAGTACATCTGGTTACATATGCTTTGCAGGTGATAAACCAATTTCTTGGTCATCCAAGAAACAACCCACAGTAGCCCTATCATCTACTGAGGCAGAGTACAGAGGGCTAGCCAATGCTACTCAAGAAGCAATATGGTTGAAGTTACTCTATTCAGAATTGGGCCTATACACTAGGCCACCTATCATATTTGGTGATAATACAAGTTCACTCCATCTAGCTGCTAATCCTGTGTATCATGCTAGGACAAAACACATAGAGGTTCATTACCACTATGTGAGGGAGAAATTACTTAGCAAGGAAATCCAATTATCATATGTGTCCACTAATATTCAATGTGCAGATTTGCTTACAAAATCTTTGGATGGAAGCAAGCTATGCAGGTTTAAATCCATGATAGGATTGCAGGATATCATTGGAGACTCAAGATGAAGACTCAAGCAAGTGTTTGGCTTGAGGGGGAGCTGTTGGTGCAAGACAAGCCTTAACACTTGGCTTTGTTGTGTGCCTTTGAAGACTCAACATAAAGCTTGGACTATTGGAACCTTGGAAGATTAAGAGATTGGACCCTTGGATGATACATTCACAAGAGTCAATAATCATATGAACCTAGTCTTATTGATTCTTACTTTTATCTCATGTAAAAGTCCATGTGACTTTATCAACAATGTAATCATACCTACTAGACTAGAGTCGTGGAAAAGTTAGATGATCTAGTTGAGGGAATATCTCCCTAAGTCTAGTGGAGAGAATCAAGGGAGCTTTAATTTGAATTCAAATTCAAATTCATTCAAAAACTCCTATAAAAATCAATGTAAAAGTCGCGGGTTAAAAAAACACTCTTCCCGAGGCTAATCCAAGAAATTCAGTGAGTGTGTGAGAGCTACTCATTAGCCTACACCTCAGAGTACCATTGTGCATTACTTCTCTTGCCAATGGGAATGTACATTTGATAGATTCAATACATATATTCATAGTCATTATCTCTGTGTTTTCTCTGAGTGACTACCTCCAAGTCTGTCAACTTCAACAGGGCATATCTCAAGATCTACTGAACCAAATTTGATGATCAAGGGCTCATTGGAACCAACTCAAAGCATTCTACAACACTACAAAATTTCAAGTCATTCTATTCAGCCATTTGAGAGAAATCGCTGTCGAAGTGATCACTGGTATATTTCTGTGTTGTTCCTAAAAAGTCGGGGGTGTCCCTGATTTTGCTAAACATCATGCTCAGTGTATAGTCTGTTATTTGGAGTGATTTAACTTGATAATGGTAGCTTGTTAAGTTAGTTTAATACTCCCAGAAGGAATTAAACCAATTGCAAGTGTGCTGGTCACACTGAGCTTAGGACTGAGCAGGTATCAATACAGGAATAGAAAGTTTTTGGAGTTGTGAAGGTTCAAAATCATCTGTTTTTGATTTGGTCATTACTCAATCATTTTGTAAAGTACATATATAGTTTCTTGGTGTCATTTGGAAGCTCAAGGAGTCTCCTAACCATATCTGAAGAGAAAAGAGGGCAGGTGTGAAGCAGGTCTAGCAGCACCAACTTGATCTTCTGATTGTACCCAGCCATCACATCCAACAGAAATTTCGTGAAATTCAAAGTTGAAGGAGTCTAAAATTTAAGGATGCAGAGGCATGTGCTCTTTAAACTTAAAAAAATTATACCATAAACATTCTCATGTCACTCTTCACTTGTATATTAACATTAAATAAGCCTTCTATTGATGCCAGGGTACAATCAATCTTCTCTTTTTCGATATTGATGAAGACAATAGCACAATGGTCACATACTTATCATGAAATCAGATTATCTTTCTCTGATCTTTGTTCCATAGAGCCAACATGATCGCGGATCGGAGGCAGCACTGGTTGCATAGCTTTTTCCAATATCACTTAGAACCTTTCACTCATTCAGAAATGTATGAAATTTTTCTCTATTACAGAATCCAAGGCACTCCACCAAAATAAAATCTGTCCAACAAGAGAGCTCTCCTTATTTCTCTCAAGATATTAGGGATACCTCATTGAGGTTTACTAGATTTACCTACCAAGAGTGATGGAACATTTGTTTCTTGCCAGCTCACTTATTCATGGACATTAGGATTTTGCTTATGTACTATTCTTTATATATTGCACTAGACATATTGTTGTATTATGTCTTTCTTTTACATTCCTTTTATGCAATAGAAGAAAAAGAAGATCATTCTTCCTTGCTTCAATCTATGTGTTGCTATTCTTTGATTGTGAGAGTTTGTGTGAGCTCTCTTCATTATCTCTTTCCTTGTGACATGGTATCCGAGCCAGCATGGCTGTATAGAGCTCATGGAGAAGGTTGATAGTGAAGAGTAGGCAAGAAGGCATGGAGAAAGCATGATTCACGAATGACCTCAGATTACTACAAAAATTGGCATGAAGGTAGAAGGCATCAAAATATTTTCGTGAGTTATTCCTTTAGGTTCACACACATTTTTCTCGGATTTTTGTTTTGGAGCCATCTCAACCTCCATTTCAAGCGTCCAAGATGGGCCCCACAAAAAAATCTAGGTCAATTTACGAAATTGAAACTTGCGTTCTATTTCACAACACTCAAATATTCCAAATCAAGAATTTAACACAATTTGGTGTACTATTGGTACATGAAAATTGTGTTTTTCTGAGATCGAACTATCATGTCATAGTGTGATAGTATTCAAGTAGAGGTATTGCTTCTAGTGTTTATGTAGTGTTGTAAATTGCTACAAAGATGTCAAGTATGGATTGAATCAACTTATGAGCAATAAGCTAGACAAGAAAAACTTCCATGCTTGGTGATTCAAAATGATGAATTTATTGATGGGAAAAGGCTACTAGAAGTACATTGAAGGAGAGAATAAAAATGCTCCATAGTTACCAAAGAGGAATTGGACTGCAGACTTGTTAAGAGCATATGTGGAATGGAATCAAGGAGCACGAAAGGTAATGTATTGGCTATTTGTTAGCATACATGATAGCATGGTTAGGCACATATAGGATGCCAAGACTCCAAAAGAGGCTTGGAACAATTTGATTACATTGTATGAGACCAATACAAGGCACGTAAATTGCAACTCAAGAAGGAGCTACATACATTGGAGAAAAAGGGTATGTCAATAAGTGACTACATTCTAAAAAGCAAAAGCATATGTAAGTCAGTTGCATCTGCTGGTGTGAATGTAGATGATGATGATAAGGTGGAAGTGTGCCTTTGTTGTTTGGGAGCGGCATATAAGGAGTTAAAAACATATATTCAGACAAGGGGAAATATTCCGAATTTTGCTGCTCTAGTGTCCATGCTAATTATTGAAGAAAAGAATCTTGGTGAGGGCTTGAATTCCCAAGGAAAACCTATTTTGAGTAGGTATTCTGCTCTAGCAAAGGAAGAGGTAGAGCTTGAGGCTTCAGAAGTGGAAGAGGACACAATAACCAAGACCAAGGTCAACACCATAATCATGCAGGAGGTAGATCACAATTTCGAGGCGAGGGAGCCAAAGAGGCCACAAAATTTCCAAAGAAATGATTCAAATAATGATAGTAAAGGATGCTCGAATTGTGGTAAGCCTGGACACTTTGAATGTGATTGTGGGTTGAAGAATCAAAATTACAGAAGGCGTTAAGAAAACTATGCATCCACAAGTGCATATGATTTTGAGAAGCTGTTCATGGTCCAATATCACATGATGAATATGATGTCTGTTAACATTTCAAAGTCAAATGTTAATATCTAGTATGTTGATTTAGGTGCTTCAAATCACATGATCAATCATGCAAAATGGTTTAGTAGTTTGTAGAGTTTGCTAGTTTTGGATATTTTCAAAGAGGTGATGACACATCACACCCTATTGAGCATACAAGAAACATAGCACTATCTATGGAGGACAGGAAGGTAAACCATCTTGCTGATATGCTGCATGTTCAAATATAACAAGAATTTGGTTTTGGTTGGACAAATGGTTGACCAAGGATTATAAGTCAGGATCAATGCTGATGGGTTATATGTAGAAGAGTACAAATAGGATGGAAGATTGATTGCCGAATGAAAGACAGTGGGTAGGATTTTCACCTTAAATGTCAAAATTCCTAAAATGAATGCAAGCATGTTTGTAAATGTGCAAGAGATATTGCTAATATAGAGTTTTGGCACAAATGAATTGGACATGCAAACTTGCAGAGGATGAAATTGATGCATTCAAAGGATATTGTCAATGGAATACAAAATTTCAAGGTTGCATAGATGCAAAAGGTATATGAAACATGTCAATTTGGTAAATAGTCAAGAGCATTATTTTTTCATGACAAGCATGTTCTTGAGGATGTGCTAGAAATAGTACATACAAATGTTTGGGGTCGTGCAAAGACCACATGTATTTGTGGTTGGAGGTTTTATGTTACTTTCATTCATGATCATACATGGAAAGTATGTGTATAGTTCATGAAAGAGAAGAGTGAGGTGTTCACTCACTTCTAAAATATTAAAGCTATGGTGGAAAAGCAGATAGGGAAGTATATTCAGACATTAAGATCTAATGGAGGAGGTGAATACATGTCAAATGAGTTCAACAGCCTTCAAAAATTCATGCAATTTGACATGAGTTTTCATGCACGTACACACCACAACAAAATGGTGTGGTTGAATGAAAAATATACATATTGTAGAAATAGTGAGAACCTTGATGGTTGAGATGAATATGCATCATTGTTACTGGGTAGAAGCTATGCACACCGCTGTATACATCATGAATAGAACTCTGACTACTACTCTACATCAAGTTACACCTGAAGAGAAGTTCACAGGTCAAAAGCCAAACTTATCACATATGAAAGTTTTTGGTTGTATTTCATATGTACATATTTGAGATGAATTGAAGGCTTTGTATGGGCTTAAACAAGCCCCTCATGCTTGGGATGCAAGGATTGTCGAATACTTAACCATCATTGGATCTTCTATGTGTGATGCGGATCATTCATTATATGCAAGGAAGGGTGATGATGGCTATGTTGATGACTTGACAGTGAAACAAACATTAAAGAGGTAAAACAACTCCTTATGCAGGAATTTGACATGAAAGATCTTGGTGTGTTGTGCTATTTTTTGGGCATTGAATTTATACACACAAAAATAGGCATATGGATGTTGCAAAGGCAATATGCCTTGAGTATGCTACAAGAGTATGGTATGGCTGATTGTAAGCCAATTTCTATGCCATTAGATCAGAATCTAAAGTTGGATACTACATCAAGTGAAGCATTGGAAAATGCTACTATGTTAGAGGAAACTTGTGGGAAGTTTGATATACCTCACAATTATAAGGCTTGATCTAAGCAACACAATTGGACTTGAAAGTCGATTCATGGAGGTTCTGAGGGAACAATGCTTAGATGCTGTGAGGAACACTCTATGTTATGTGAGTGCTACTTTGGATTATGCATTGTTTTTTGAAGCTAGTGTAGATTTGGAGGTTCATGGATACAAGGATGCAGATTGGGATGGTAGAATTCAATATAGAAGGTCTACTAGTGGCATTCTATTCTCACTTGGGAGTGTAGCTATTACATGGAGAAAAAGAAGCAACCCATTGTTGCTTTGTCAAGTACAGAGGCTCAGTTTAGAGGTGCTATAATGGTAGCATGTGAAACATCATGGTTATAGATGCTACTTGCAGATTTAGGTGTGGAAGTGCAAAAGCAGATCATCGTCTCTTGTGATAATCTTAGCCACATTCAATTAGCGCAAAATCCTATTTTTCATTCTAGAACAAAGCATATTGAGGTACATTATCACTTCATCAGAGAGAAGGTATTAGCACTCATATTGATCTTGTTTATGGGAGGACATATGAGTAGGTTGTTGATATTTTTATTAAAGCACTTGAAGCAGAGAAGTTGAAGAAGTTTCATAAGATGCTTGGATTAGAGGACATGACATGGAGCTTGAGGGGAAGTGTTGAGATATCAAGCTCAATATGTGATGATCGAGGATGACATGTATCAAATTTTCATTTCTCTGATGGTCACACTAGTATATGTGAGGGATACTTCATTGAGCTTTACTAGATTTACCTACCGAGAGTGATGAGACATTTGTTTCTTGCCAGCTCACTCATTCGTGGACATTAGGATTTTCCTCATGTATTGTCCTTTATATATTGCACAAGATGTATTGTTGTATTAGGTCTTTCTTGTACATTCCCTTTGTGTAATAAAAAAAGAGGAAGATCATTCTTCCTTGCCTCAATATGTGTGTGTGATCCTCCTTGATTGTGAAAATGTGTGTGTGAGCTCTCTTCCTTATCTCCTTCCTTGTGACAATTCCATTTTTTATGTGGATATTCATTATGCACTTAATCATGCCTTTTTTATCACAATGAGACTCTTTATTTTTGTGAAGCATAAAATAAAAAAAATGAATGATTTGCATGCAATCCTAATATGATGCTATAATGAAGAGTATTACTCAAACTTTATATGATTTGCCTCCTTGTAAGGATTTTATAGGCACTAAATAAATCTATAAGTTGACACACATTCCCAAGGTAGTACTTATTGCTATAAGGCTGGGATTTTAGCTAAATTTTATACCTGGGAAAAAAGGCATAGATTCTAATAAAACCTTTCATCAATGTGACAAAAATCAATTATTCATAGCATATGCATAGTTGCGTATCATACTGCTTGGAATCTACATGAATTGGACATGAACATTGCATTCTTGAATTGGAACTTGCATGCCGAAGTGTACCTTTTTTGCCCCCATGGTTTTGTGAAAAAACTTATGAAAGAAAAGTTTAAAGGTGAAAAAAGCAATGGTATTGATTCAAGAGAAAGACACATTCTTTTTATGAGAAGATACATGCGTACTTATTAGCACATATATAATAGTCCCAATTTGTATGCTTTTAGAGATATGTGCAAAACACAACTATAAAATTTGGTTTAATTATCAATTTATGGTTGCTCTCCATTAATCATCTTGAGCTGAAATTGTAACTTAATAAAGATGTGTTTTGGAAATTGTGCATGACATCATATGTGCTTTAAAATCATGGATTCAAATAGAAATAGAGTGAAAGAACTTTGAGAAGCTTGTAGGAGGTAGAAAAGTGACTTTTGAAACGATGAAGTTTGGTCCAGCCAACCGGCACAAGACCAGCCCTTGACTCAAATAGACCGTATGGGCATGCGATAAGTGCAAAGAAATGCACTATGTACTTTGGAGCATCAAGCACAAGAAGTGGATACAAAACAGATAGGTTTGCGCGTCGACTAACTCAAAAAACTTACTATCTATGGAAGAGACAATGAACTTCAAATGCTCATAGCAACCAGCGTGATTACAATTAGAAAAAATACTTTTATGGGCGTGATACACATAGGGTTGAGTGTATATAATGCACAAAAGTATAATGAATAAGCAAAATATGCTATAGGAATGAATCAAACACTGAATGGTGGTACTTCTTATTTTTCAAGAATACATAGAGATTGATCCCGAGATAGAAAAACTAAGCTTTCTCCCAATCTACAAAATCAAATTCTATGAAACATTATGAGCATAATAGACACTAATATCTTTCCAAAGAGCCATCTTGCACTCAATTTAGAGCTCTGGAGAGAGAGCAGCAGCCTCTGCAAGATTACTGTTGGCGAAGAAGGTGATGTAGAGAATTGAAGAAGCAAGACAATGATGGTCACAAGTGTATGTATGTTACTTTCATGTATTGTACAAGTGATTTCAAGTCTTTATATAGAATCTAGAAGTTGTCCACGACTTCTAAAAGTGGATTTTGAATTCAAATGAAGGTGGGAATGATTGTTGGAGGGAATCAGTTCACTTTCCTACAATCTAAGAAAAGTCAAGATCTAGTTTGATCTACTTTGAGGTGATTGATTGCTGCAACACAACCACCACAAATTCGTGGAATTTGGGATCTCTCTTTATACTTTTACATGTGTAAAGCTCAAGGCTTTTACAATGGTAAAAGATCCATGAAAAATCTTTTAAAAAAAGTACAATAAGTGAGCATAAATAAAAGAACTCTCCAATGGATATTCTTTTGCCGCGATAGCCTTTGATGCAGATCAAATCCACCTCAAGCATAGTGTAAACTTGATATTACAACAACTCCCCCTCAAGCTAAAGTATGCTTGAGTCTTCATTCTATGATAGGTTAAATACCTGCCATAGCGTTGAATCTACAAAGCTTTATTACATCAAGTGCCTTTGTCACCATATCTGCTACTTGCTTTTCAGTTGGAATAAAAGAAATGTCAATCTCCTTTGCCATGAGCTTCTCTCTGATAAGGTGGTAATGAACCTCTATGTGTTTGGTTCTTGCATGGAAAATAAGTTTTTTCGCTAGATGCATGGAACTTACATTATCTCCGAATACGTGAGGTTTGGGACTCACAAGTCCCAATGTGTACGCATCTTAGTATCTACTTCTAACATATTAGAGTGAGATAGAGTTGATGAAGATGATGGAGATGATGGTTTCTTCTCCACCATTACCATGAAATCTTCCTGTTCTTTGGAAAGAAGATGATATGATTGTTTACCTGGGCTTCCATAACAAACGCCCTCTCTTGGAGCCCTTTCGTTTTATCGAGTTGTTGAAAAACAGAATTGAAATGCTCTTTCTACCATTAAGAAAACCCTTTTTTTCTTCTCCACCATTATCATGAAATCTTCCTTTTCTTTGTAAAGACGATGATATGATTGTTGACCTAGGCTTCCATAACAAACGCCCTCTCCTGGAGCCCTTTTGTTTTATCGATCTGTGAAAAAACAGAATTGAAATGCTCTTTCTACCATTAAGAAAACCCATTTCTTCTCTTGAGAACAAGCCTCAATGAAACTCAAATGTTTCTTAGGAACTCGAAATACAATTCAATGATTTTTAAATCTTATCCTTATTATCTTCTACCCACTACGTTGAGGCCTTGATGAATATCTATCTTTTAAAGCTAAAGCTAACCCTATATCTTCATTCAAAGTGTGAGAGTGCTCATTCTGCACCAAAGGATGAAATATCTTACAAATTCCAACATAAATTATGACTTTTTAAGGAATATGGTAACTCTTCTAGAACCTTTCATAACATCCCACTATATTTATCAACATTCTTTCACACAATGAACTAGAAATGTTGCTTGCAAACCTAGGCATTAATCCTCATGAATAGTTATCTAACAAAAATAGATGGGAGCTCCCTAACCTCCCATACTTCTTGTACAACTTCGTGTGGGACATTGTCTCTCCTATCGGCAAGCCGCTGGCTTCACGCGAAGACATTGGTGGTCTCATCTATGAAGGTGCAAGACACTCGTTCAATGCTAGGTGGCACCCACAAATCTGCGTCGAGGCCGACCTCAGTTCGACGCTTCCATCAATGATCAAAGTGGACATGGGCGAAGGTGATGTTTGGGAGCAGAATATCACCTACAAAAACCTCCCCAATGCGTGCTTTCGTTGTGGTCAGCAAGGTCACAGGATTAAAGACTGCCCTCTCAGGCAAAAAAACAAGCGTTCGCAAGAAGCCTCCAAAACTGCTCAAGACGACAAGGGCGATTTGACCCACTCGAACATGGAAGGGGATGGCAAGGGCCTCCTCAATCCACAAGCCGATGCTGATGGCTTTACTGAAGTTAGAAGAAGAAGGAAAAGAAGTCCGAGGGCCAACGGTGAGAGGAACAACCTGCCAATTACCCCACACAGCAATTTGTATTGCAATCTTGGAAAGGAGATCAACGAGCTCGAATACCCAGGTGGGAAGCCACCTGAGGTAGACAACTACGACGAAGCCCTAGAGATCCCTGACAACAAAGAAACCCCCCAGGAGGGCTACACTACAAGCAAAGAAGATGGTTTCACTACTAATAATGAAGACAACATGGATAGTGAAAGTTCCATCATTGGATCGACGATTCCGGAAACGTTGCCGAGCACGGGGCCCAATTCTCCCCAGCGGGGGGCATCCCGCAAAGGGAAACAGCCTTTGGAGTTACCCTGGAAAAGCCCCCATAAGAACCGATTTCTAAGTCGGGATCAGATCCCAGCGAAAAAGAAAGATGAAGCCAAGAGAAGAAAGGACAAGGCTCCCTCCCGCAAAGAGGGATCAATACAAAAATGATTGTCATCTCGCTGAATGCTAGGGGGCTAACCGACCCCTCAAGAGCGGCCATTATTGGTCAATGGCTCCGCGACATTAGCTTAAAACCAAACATTATATGCATTCAAGAGATTAAAATTGACGGAGAAAACCTAGGAATCAACCAAGCTTCCCCTGCTTTGTGGGATTTGGGGGGTCCCGTGGGCACTAGTCCCCTTCTTTTGTACCTTTGTACCTTTGTTTCTTAATTTAATTCAAGTCCGGGAGAGTAGGCTATTGCCGAACTTCCTTTATAAAAAAAAAAAAAAAAAAACGAAGCTAATAGAAAATATTACTTTATAGTCTACCCATGTGGTTGGTTCTATTTGGAGTAGCTCTATCTCTCTGCAACATCCTCTACTCTTATACAAAAGGTCGCTTTATAGTAAATGTACTAAGTTTGAAGAAATCCCTTTTCCATAATATTTTCTTTGTACATAGAAGTGCTACTATCTTAGTGTCTTTCGAGATTTGAAAGCTTTTTATTTCCTATTCAAATTCTTTGATTTCAACTAATATCAAAGTCTTCATGTCTTCTAAGGACTTCACTTCGTCCTCCATAGCTTCTTGTCACTCCATGCATTTGTTTGCATCTTACCAAATATGTGGGATTTTGTACCTCATCTACCTTATTTATGTATGCATAATGCCAAGCCATAAAAAACCCAAAGGTCAGTTTTTGAAAAGGATACATTTTCCTTTCTCACTTTCTTTATCCTTCTTTTTTGGGGATGAATTTATTTTCCTAGTGTACTTGATCATTGCATTTGATCTCTCCCCTATCTATAGCTTTTGTGCGTTGTTTTGCACATCATCTAGATCTATGCACATATCATCATCTTCTTGAATTTCCATAATGCTAGCCTTAACGTTATGCCTTGCATCACTAATTTGACATAATCTAGGGCTTCCTACACTCCATGGTAAGTGGCTTGTCATGCTTATACTGCTTTAATTTTCATGGCTTCTGATATCCATGCTCAATGCCTCTCCATATTGACTATGTGGTCCATCCCCATGCCATGGAAAGAACTCATTAAATTGCACATCCCTTAATACTTTCAGATCGTTGATTACACTTTTATGGCATCAACAAACGTTTTGGTAACCTACATATCATATGAGCACATTTTTCTACATCATCATGAAGTCAACATCTAATCCGAAAGCATCAAGAAAACCTGTTAGGCCACATAGTCTTCTCCTTTTAACAATGAATACAAATACATAATATGTGTGTCCAAATACCTTAAGGTGTGATACATTATGAGTTCATTGTTTGATCCTTAGATGAATTGGTACAAACACATAACATGTGTGTCAAAATAAATTAACGTGTCATACATCTAGTTTTCTTTTGTAGGAATCTTCAATGTGTGAAAGAATGTACACATAATGTAGGAGTTCTATTAATTATGTTTATGATAGTTATAACTACATCTAACAAATAGCTATTTGGCATTCTCGTTTTCGCATCATGATGAGAATCTCCATGTGACCCTTGTACAATTATGAATGAAAGTTACAAAATACATATTAACTGCGTTTGATATTTGTCTTATTGACCTCTATATATCGTATTGATCTAGTTTTCTTACTCACTTTGAAATTCTCACATAAGAGCTTCAATGTTTGTCTATAGAACCTTTGTAGTACATTTACTAAACTTCACTTCCCCATGTCCTTAAATTTTTCTACATTCATGTTGCCCATGCCTCATGTGACAAAGGTCCACTCTAGTAAACTTCCTCTTTCCAAAGGATGAATAGATTGTGTCATTATGATTGGGCATACCTCACATTGTCAAGAGTGTTCCCTCATTCTTGCCTCTGCCCACAAGGTTGTATCCATCATTCCATTACTCAACAAGAATCCTGTGAATTTTTCCTACAAAACTCTTTGAACCATTTCCACAAAGAAACGTTTTTTTTTTTTTGTTAGTAGGAACATGGAGCACATATTTCAACTCCCGAGCCTTCTAAGATCCATGAAACATAACATAAACAATGTGAATGGTAGCATGATTAGATTCATAGTTTATTTGCATATTACAATTGCTAGATGGAACCTAAATATAATTAGGATAGTCTAGAGGAGGACTTTGCAAAGAGCCTCTTATATTCATACTCTCCCATCACCTCCTCACAACAATATTAGAGCATCATCATAGTACATAGGTTATAAGTGATGGTTTCTCATCTTCAATTGATCAATAAGATTGAGCTAACTACTCAACATCCTCTCTAAGGATGGAAGCATATTTTCAAGCAATAAATATGTCTAGATACATCTTTGGAAATGATTTGATGCCTATGCTAAGGACCAAAGGACAACTTACAAAAGATGATTAGGAGAAGTTGAACATAAGGTGTGAAAAGAATGATTTGGAAAGGTCGTATATTCTAAAGTCTTCCTGATTTCTTTATTCCACACATTAGTGGATGTAAGACTTCATAAGAGACCTAGAATGCAATGGAAGCATTCTTCTCTTCAAGCACCAATGCTAGGAAAAATCAACTAAGGATGAAGTTTGCATCCTTCAAGAATCAACCTAAGAAGAATATCAATAACTTTTCCCAAAAACTAAGGATATAATTGATCAATTACAAAACATTGGAGATGTCACACATGAAAAGAAACGATTCAGACAAGGCATCAATGGAATTAGAGTAGATAATAAGTGGTAAGCATTCATCAATTTCCATGGACTTATACATGGACATGAAAGTCCTAGATTTGAACACACGTGTGGGATGAATCCTCACTCGTGAAGCCAAAATTATGAAGAATAGAGAGATACAAAACACATTGATCCTCTAACATATACATCATTAAAGGTAGAGTTAAATATGACAAAGGTAACACAAATAATTCAGATGAGGAAGCAAGTACCTACCAAGATGACTTTGCATGTAGAGGACGAAGTTTAAGGGGTAGAGGGAGTGGAGGTAGAAAAAGCACTAGGAGATCTCCGAGATCCTCCAAATTTGATATATGACGACTTAAAAATCATATAAGTGAGCACTATATCAAGAAGCAAAGGAGCTAGAGGGTAAAATGATACCACACATTAGGATACGGAGCTCGTAGAGGTAGATACAACAAAAATTATAGCTACAATGACAACAACAACTTCTATGAAAAATATGAATGAATATAAAGAGAGGAGAGACTACAAACATTATATTGATGATCAATCACAAGACGAATCTTTTATTCTCATGAAAATGACCATGAAAGAAGTTAAATCAAATGAACACGTATTCTATATTACTCCTCGATGTTCAAATCATGCAGCATGAAATATAACACTAATTTTAGATTTGGTAGACCTAAATAACAAGCATGAAATTGAAAAACGAGATGACACAAGGCCACCTATGGAAAATATTGGAAATGTGAATACATCAGATGTTAGCATGAATTTATTGAGAAAAGTTCTTTATGTACCTAGGAGAAAGTTAGATTGTAGAGAGAGGATTTAAAGTGAGGCTTAGAAGGTATGGAGACTAGGTAGAAGCTACATATGCAATATCCAAGAAGATAGCAAAAAGGTGAAAAGATAGGTAGAACATTCACCTTCAAAGTCCAAGACACAACAAACATAGCATTGCTCATTTATGGTAGAGAAGCTCTATCAGAATTATAAGTTTGGTACAAAAGGTTGCCTCACATTAGAGAAAAAACCATCAAGAAAATTAGTAGACATCAAAGTTTAGTCTAATATCACAATCAAACATATGATTCACAAATGCAATGAATTTTAGGATGACCTTAAGACATGTAGAAGGAAGATCAAGTTTGGGAACTTAAAAGGTAAAGAAAAACTGCATGACCTAAGAGATGTAGTAGAATCACCTCAACAAACCATTAGAAGGTCCAAAATGGGAGAAATTCCACAAAGCTATGGATATGATAAATCATTGGTCGTTAAACACTTTAAATACATGGTTCATGACATGAACTCTAAAGAACCCTCATCAGATGAGGAAGCCAAGAAGAAGCCAGAACAAAAGCATGTCATGGAGGAAGAGATTGAATCATTCTAGCAAAATAACACTTGGGGCTTAATACCTAAGGCATCAACCATGAAGGTCATTGGATGTAGATGGATCAACTCTTATGGAACCATAAATATATTTAAGGCTAGGTTAGCAGCTAAGGCATATGCTCAAACTCAATGAATTGATTATTAGGATACCCTCTCTCCTATAGCAAAAATGCTTACAACTAGAGTACTGATGAGTATTGTATCTGCCAAGAACTGGAACATATACTAGATGGATGTCAAAAATTCTTTCTTGAATGGATGGGTTTGAAAGGAGGTATATATGGCTCCACAACTTGGCTTCGAAGACCCATAATTTCTTGAGTATTCTTGAAAATAAAGAAAAAACATCTATCTAGGCTAAAGAATGATCCAAGAGGTTGGAAACATAGAATAATCATTGAGCTACAAGACAAGGCCACATATGTAGCATCCATTTGAGTTTTTATTTCCTCAAGATTGATTCTACCTTCCTCATCCTCTATACTTGCCTCTTCCTCTACATGAAGAAGACTTGCTCCCTTGATCAAAGTCTCCAATTGATCTTCTTCCTTTCCATCCACTATCCTTGCATTTGTCTCTTCCTCTGCCTCTTCCTTTACATGCATTAAAATATTGGATTTCATTGCCCTTTTCTTTTGAGCCTACAATGTTCATCTCTTCAGTGACCATCAAGGTGACGAATTTCTCAAAATCTAGAGGATTAGATCTGAAATAAAAAGAAATTGTGAACATCTTCCACTTCTCAGCATCCCTAAGTCCATTCAATTTATATGAAACTAATTCATGATAATCAATGCGACAACCTATGGATCCCAATGCATCACTCATCTCCTTCCTCTCCAAATTGCAATGATTGATGTTGCTACTAGCTATGCTCCTCAAATTGTTTAGTTCATTTCTCAATTGGATCTTCCTAGCCTTGGTTGAAGTATAGTAGAACCTCTTTAGGGCATTCGACACATTCATTGAAGTGTGTATATCTTAAATATGCCCTATCAATACATTACGAATATGCTAAGATAGGATTAATATTACTCTTTTATCTCTCTCATTCTCTTCTTTAAAGAACAACTAGTGAGGAGTTGGATTATAACCTAATCTAGGCTTGTAATCTATTCCACTAGATAGTCCCTATAAATGCTTCCCCATGAGAAAGATACACATCCTAAACTTCCATGGATGATGGTTGCTCTTATCTAGCTTTTCAATCAAGATGCTATATTCTAAAGTGGTATACTCTAATGTACTTTTGTAATGCCGTTGGATGCACGATGAGTAATGTGGACCGAAAACTTTAGCCCTAGACTCAAGAAGTGTCAAGAAAGATTGATAGATGTCTTACTTCTTCATTAAGAGACTTCTTTTTTAGTATAGGTAAGGCCTTGAGCTCAAATCAAAACCTCTTAGTTTTCTAAGGACTCTCATATCTTTCTAAGGTCCCCTTTTGAGTGACTTGTGTTTCAAAGTTACTCTAATACACTTATGGAAAACGTATCAGCTTCCTATGCATATTGAAGCATGAATGTCCCAAGATCCAATATTCCAAGCTAGAGTACTCACGATCTTCACTAGGTGTACACATAGAGACCACCATTCACTCCAAAAACAATTTTTCCCAACGTATGTGGAGTTAAGATCAGATCTTTGAAACACCTTTAAAAGACTTGATTATATTTCTCACAAGACAAAAAGTACAATAAAGCGATACCATATGAACAGGAAACTCTTCTTTACACCGAGTGCTATCTACCTCCTTGAGTTTATAAATAGAGTGTGAGCTATGGCTACCAAAACTAAGAAGATAACAATAAAAAAAGTAAGGGGGATCTCTTAGTAAGGGGCCATCTAGCGTATTCAAAATCCTAAAGTGATAAAACATAGGGAATCATATGATGTGAAGTATATGCACTAGAACACTTTATATCATGGCTAGAACACTTTATATCATGTGAAGTCTATAATGCAACTTTGGATTCCACACTTAAGAGGTAAAAGAGTTACTTCTCATCATCCATTTGCTATTTTATTTCTAATATATCGATAGACTTGATCTTAGTCTTACTACTTTAGCAAAAAATGTTTCGATTGTATGTCAATAATCTTGACCCAAGTCTTGGTTGAAATGAAATGACTTTATTGTTGATCAAGATAAAGTCATATCAACTAAGCCTTTAGCTTTAGACCTATTTTTCTTGATCTTCAAATATAATAGCTTGCACTCACGATTTTCTAGAGATCTAGCCCTCAACATAAGTCCAATTATGTGCTAATGCATCTTAAATTTTAGGTCTTTGTAATGACGTTACACTACAACAAAATAGGGGCAATGTGAAACTCAAAATCATTACTTAAATGAGAATCATAATCCAAATGCAATACATATGCAATGATTTACTCTTGTCCCCCCACAAAAAAATAGAACATAAATCACTTGTGTGATTAAATAGTTTTCTTATATGTAATTATGTAAGCTTCAGCACTCAAAACCTTGCAAACAGGATACTTTGAGTGGTGCAATAAAAGTGCCTACAATGCTACAATGTTATGTATGCGACACTTCAATGAAAACAAAAAGAGAAATCAAATTATCTATGTACTATAAGGTTAGGAAAACATCGATAGAGATTGAACAAGACACCCTAACATGACCCCTTTGATGAGAGAGACACAAAGAGAGAGGAGCAAAAGAGGTACATAAGAGAGAGAGGGGGTGCAACAAAGATAGGGTGTGTGTCTGTGAGTATGTGCGCGTGTGTGTGAGAGAGAGATGGAGAGACAAAGTGAGAGAAGCATACACACATGCATACACATACACATGATAACATACTCACCTATGCATTCACGTTTAGGCATACATCCACACATATATAGAAATAAAAACACATAAACATATATAAAGTTATGCATGCACATATACATACACATGCACATGCACACACACAAACATGCATACCCATACACATGGATACATATACACATGCAATCATAGACATGCATACACATAGAAATGCATCTGCCAAAGGCATACACATGTAGCACACATACATCCATGCATACCAAAAATATAAAAATACGTAGAGATAAAGACATCCATGCACACGCATATACATACAACACATAGATGTACACAAGCATGGATGTAATCACATACATACAAGATACATACACATGCCACGTACACATTCCCGCATATGCATATGCAATCATACACACAGACACACATACATAATTTCATATGCATACACAACACACATATGCATCACATATCTATGCATTTAGCTTACAAGCACATCATGTACATGTGCATGCATATGCATGGCTACACATACAAACACATATACACCACATATACGCACATGTATGCACACATATGTTCACCATATGCACACACATATATGCATACATAATAACACACACACCTACACATATGTAAACACATGAACATAAACACACACACACATGCAAAAATATTCATACACACACACACACATATATGTGTGTGTCTGTGTGTGCAAATAGATGTAGAAACATACATATACACACATATACATATATATACATCTACACACACTAGCATGTATATATGCATATACAAACACATATAGACACATGTGCACACAAACACATATACACATAACATATATTGATACACAACACATACACACATGTACATATCATATACACATAACATACACATGCATGCATGCACACATATATTCACACAACACATAGAAATACATGTACTCACCTATACATACAACACATGTAGCTACACACACATATATACATATGCAAGCACACACATACATGCATACATGCACACATGCACACAAGCACATATTCAGCACACATATCGAATACATACACACATGCACATAGGACACACACATACATGCATAGATATAACACATGCATGCACACATATTTTTAACACCTACACATAAAGACACACATATATTGACATAGACACATATAAACACACACACACACACAAACAAAAGGACACATATACATAGACAATCAACTACATGCATATAAATACACATACAAAATCGTACCTACAAAAACATAAAGACAAACATATACATGCATACACACACACACGCATACACATATACATGTGTAGATACATGACATGCACACAAAAAATTATAGAATGCCTACACACCCAGAGACCACATATAGACACATATGTGGCACAAACATCACATAAAAGTGCATGGGTGCATACATACTTACATGTTTCACATAGATATACATTTATACATGTTCAAACACATACAACTACACATACACATATACACATATGCATATGTAATCACACAAACACACATACACATACAATCATACATGTGTGCATACACAACACACACACATATACACACAACAAATATACAAACATGCACACACACATAGATATCACACTAATATCCACCAACACAAACATTAGGAACCTTGGGTTTGGCAAGCTCATGTATGTGAATGGGGGCTTACATTACATGTCACATCATTACTGACTTTTTGATGAGTCCAACATTTCAATCCACAAATTATTCATAAATCGAGAGATTCAACTACCATCAAGGAGAAAATTAAGAAGATTTTTTTTAATGCCAAATTGATTTCAAATGTTCATCAAAATTCCATGAGTATGTATAACGTCAATTGCAATGATTCGTGGGCTTCACACCGAGGATATCCCCTAGCTAAGGTATCCCTCAATGAGCTTGACTCTCTCTCTCTCCATATGTATATATATATATATATATATATATATATATATATATATATATATATATATACACACACACACACACACACACACACATATATATATATATATATATATATATATATATATATATATATATACACACACACACACACACACACACATATATATATATATATATATATATATATATATATATATATATATATATATATATATATATATAGATATATATATATATATATATATATATATCTCTCGAACTTCACATAGGCATATCTCTTTGTATTAAATTGGTTTCAAATCTTCTTTGTTCATCTTTTGCTATTGTCGTATGGATCATTTCCTTCATAATCGTATCCTTGTTTACTTATTGATGTTGTGTATATTTAGATTTGTAGATCAATGGTCTTTTAGGCACGTACTTTGAGTGTACAAGTGAATGTGAGGACACATATGTAAACATATTCTATCTAGCCAATAAGTAGTATACCTTGTGCTGGGAAGGTTGGTATAGGTTCTATTATCCATGTTGACTCATTTAGTGCTTGTTGAAAAGTCTCCTGTGTCTATTTTTTTGTTTTAATCAATGTGATTGAGTGAAGAGAAATTGAAGCTTTGGTTGATTTTGGTAGTAATCTGTGCCATCCTGAAAAACATCCAGCATGAATTTGTGGCAATCTCAAGCATTACTCTCCATCGGTGGTATCACACCTCATCTTAGAGCATTTCAAAAATCAATAGGATTCCTTAAAGGTTGAAGATGGAGAACTTTGAAGCATGAACTAGACAAAAAATCCAATAGCACACCTACGGAGTTAGATATTGAACTTTTAAAAGACAAACGATACACTCAAAATAGAAGCTAAGAAATTAAAAAAACATTCTATACAAAACTAGACAATATGTTGTTTATGCTATTGAAATATTGAACATGTTCTCTAACAAAATGAAATATTGAAATGATGCACTCAAATTAGAAGCTAAGAAGTACAACGAAACCTACACAAAACTACCTAATATGTTGCTTATGGTATTGAAATATTGAAATATTGAACATGTTTTCTAACAAAATGAAATAGAGACATTGAAATGTAGCCATGTGAATTCTAAGGTACATTGTAGGGACCTTGCATTTTGGTATTGTCAGTACCAAAGCTTATTCTATTAAATGTTATTGTGCTTAAGATTGTGAGAGAAAATTATGGAATTTTTCTCTGCCAAAGAAAAGTACAGAAAAAAAAAATATGCCTCTTCTATGGCACTCTTGGAGATTTATGTTTTCCATCACAAATAGTGACTACAATTAAATGTGGTAGCAAAAATTATATGGCCATTGAAAAGAACCTATGATTTCATGCTCACACCAAGCATGTAGAAGTACAATACCATTATGTTCTTGAGCAGATACAAGATGAAATTGTGGAGTTGGAATATTGTGTAATAGAGGAAAACTACACTCACATTCATTAAAACACTTCAAAAGGAGAAATTCAACAAATATCTTCAATAGATGGGAATAGGATCCACGCCTACTTGATTAATGATTAGGTATACATTGATGGGGTTTTAATATATGACCAATAAATATCCCTCATGATTCTATGTTGTATTCTACATTTTATAAGGCTACCATTATAACGAGAAGCCACTTGTGCATTAAAAAGTTGATGGGATCACTTGTGCATTAAAAAGTTGATGGGATCCCAACTTGCATGTTGGATGAAGGTCAAAGTGGAGGAATCAACGTACAATTGGAAAAGGGAGTGACCCAAAGTCCTCAAATGTGGTGTCCAAGGAAATAGTGATTAGCTTCAAAAGCGTGGATTTAAGGTGCCAATGGAGATCCTCATAGAGGCCTAAGGACAACACCCCTAGCGCAATAGTAATAAGAAGATTGTATGTTTCAAATAAAAAACATTCATATTTTGTAGGTCGATTGATCTGACATAAGGTGTGTATGGGCATTACATGGGTGGTAGTGCCCAATTTTAAACTACACGTCTCGCCATATATATATATATATATATATATATATATATATATATATATATATATATATATATATATATATATATATATATATATATATATATATATATACATATATATATATACACACACACATATATATATATATATATATATATATATATATATATATATATATATATATATATATATATATATATATATATATATATATACACCCCCACACATGACGTAGACTAGTTGAGACATCTTGTTGAGCCAACATATGGGTACCTTGTAATTTCATATGTAAAGTTGTCTAGGTCATCCTTTAAGTTGTACCTTGGAAACATATAAGTAGACAATACCATCATCTTTGTAATTGTTGTTAGTACTCGTTTTTTGAACTTCCTTTTTTTTTTATTATTGAAATTCCACTTTTTGTTCTCATCTATTGTATAACTACTTTCCCTTAGTTTCCTTACATTACTACTTCCATGAAATGAATTTGGTTTTATGTTTGAGTTCTTTCTCATCCTAATTTTTGTCACCTAGGTGGAGGATTCTTATGTGAGCTTTTGCGCTGGTATGCTTTTCAATATAAGTGAACTCCTCGCAATCGACTTGTTTCTTCCTTTCATTCCAAATCCTAAGAAGCCTTAATCGCTGCTAGAATTTTATGAGTTAAGAGTTCTAGAGCATACCCACGCGTAACAGCTGTAAGATTCATTATATTTTTGGACGTAACATTTCATGCACAGTGCTGGTCTCAGTCCCAAGAAAAAAGCAAGAACGTCAACAATGGACTATGTCATTTATTCCGAATACGTTCATGTATACGTCAATATTTCAATAGACACCCTTCAATGTAACTAAATTTCTCCATTGACCTATGATTTTGTTATTTGAAAGTGGCAAGAAAAAAGCAAGATTGTCAACAATGGAACTAAATTTTCTGCATTGACCTATGATTTTGTTATTTGAAAGTGGCAAGAAAAAAGAAAGACTGTCAACAATGGAGCCTTTCATTTATTGCGAATACCTTGATGTATACGTCAATATTTATTGCCAATACCTTGATTTAATTTAACTAAATTTCCTGCATTGACCTATGATTTTGTTATTTGAAAGTGGTAAGAAATTTTGACATTTACAAGAATTTTAAGAGTCAATAGACATCGTATGGAGACTTTTTTATGTTTGTAGACTATGGCATTTCGTGCTAACTAATGATTTCAGTCCGACTTGCTGTTGCAACTCTACCCGATGGATCCTTTCATTTTGAAGGATCGTGGCACGATATTTGAGGATGATGATGGAACTTGCACCGGCTATTAATGCAGAACCTGTCTCACATGGAGAATTGTCTTGTTCTTTGGTTCCACCCACACACCCATATCAAAGCCTCTCTTTCCAAATTCTGCTACATGGGTAGCACATGGCACCCATGTGTCTTATTGACTTAAGGAGGCTAAGGGAAGAGTCTCACCCTTCTCCCACAGTGACTCCATATAATGTTTCCTTCCCCTTTATTCCATTTTTGTCCAAAACAATGGTATTGGAAGGTCTTAAGGAAATAGAAAACGAGATGTACATGGTCAAATTTCCATGTTGTTTCCTTGTGTCCTTCCCCTTAAGAAAATTCTTGGGAAGGTAATCTAAAGTTGGGAAACCATCTCTAAAAGGGTGCTAACCCGCTTCCATGTAGCACTATCCTCTAAACTATCTCTCAAGTGCATAGTACACTCTCAGTCTCATGGAGAATAGATGAAATAAAATAGGCTTTACTACCTCACTATATGGAACGAGGTTATCAAATTCATCTAGCCTTTTCTTAAACCGACTAACATGAACTACTAGATGGATCTAGCAATTCTTTGGGAGTTGGAGCAGATAAGCCATCTTTCCTATTCTCTTAAGGATTGGGAAGGTTCCACAATACCTAGGAGATAGTTTTGCACAAGGTCCCATCTTCATGGTTTCAGACCTAGATGGAACTCTAAGATAGAATTGCTCTCCTACCTCAAATTTAATGTGTCTCCTTTGAGGGTCAACATAGGCTCTAGCCTTGTCCTGAGCTCTCTAAATGTTGTCCTTAGGGAGCCTAAACATATCGTTCATCTCTTCCAAGAAGTCCTTTGTAGCTTGAACTTTCTCATTCTATAATCCTTCATAAGGAGCTCTTGGTTGAGACTTGTACATAAACATAAATGGACTATGCCTAGTGGAAGAGGGTTTGGCACTATTATATGCAAACTCTATTAAAGGTAAGTGCTCTTCCCAATTAGTTTTCCTTTCATTTACATATGCTCGAAGCATACCCTCTAGGATTTGGTTAACCCTCTCTGTTTGCCATCCATCTATGGATACTAGAGCATACTCATGCTAAGCTTTGTATCCAACCTTTTGAAGACCACTCTCCAAAAGTGGCCAGTGTACTTCCTATCCTGATCAAAAAGTATGTCTAAGGGCACACCATATAACTGGTATAGGTTCTCTTCAAATAGTCTAGCCAACTCAGGTGTCTTCACAGTAGTACATGTTGGAATAAACCTAGCCATTTTGTTCACCTATCCACAATTACCCAGATAGATCCATGCCTTCTTTCAGTCTTAGGTAATACAACTATAAAATCCATGGAGATACTCTCTTGCTTCCCATTGGAAATATCCAATGGGTGGAGTAGTGCTCCAATCCTCAACCTTTCAGCTTTATTGACCTACAACTTAGTGCAGTTAAGCACATACTCTAGGATGTCCTTATGCAGTAGAGGCCAGTAAAACTTCCTCTTAATCAGATCATAAGTCTTGTTATTTCTTGGGTGTCCCACA
Organism: Ceratopteris richardii; assembly: GCA_020310875.1. NCBI lineage: Eukaryota > Viridiplantae > Streptophyta > Polypodiopsida > Polypodiales > Pteridaceae > Ceratopteris > Ceratopteris richardii. The sequence continues at coordinate 84,214,749 of CM035433.1, read as the reverse complement.
CTAGATGTGTCATCACACTCATACAAAATGTCTTGTCTCATCACAGGGTCGCTAGGATACACACTTTATCCTTATATAATAGATATCGACCATGGAAATCGTAATTCCTCTACTTGAATCCTTCTTGCATTGTCGGGATGAAATCTCTCAGGGAAGTGTACATTAAGAATATTTTTCAAGTTCATTTCATTGATTTTCTAGCTATGATATGATGTTTTGACTTGAAGAGAGTTACAAATTGTGCATGTTTTGATTAATTTGATATTTATGTGATGAGAAAGCATGTCAATTTTGTATATTAGACCTTTATATTTGTAAATAGATCATTAACCTATCTCTAAACCCCTAAAACCCAGGGTTTGATCACACTTAGAAAAACTAATTTTAACCCCTAAAAACTTTAGTTTTGACCAGGATTTTAGGCCATGAATGTAAATAAAACCATTAATTGATATGCCTGACCTTAATCATAGGAAATTTCTATCTTACCCCAATTAAAAACCCTAGGTTGGAACCTTAGAACTTCGATTTACCCTAGGTCTAATCCTTTAATTTAATTAGATTTATACATAAGTGTGAAACCAAATAAAACCCTTAGTAAAAAATAAAATGGAAAAAAGAAAAAGAAATTAAAAAATAGAAAAATAAAAAGAGAAAAACCAAAATAAAAACAAAAGGTGGATTTCCAAAAGTAGCAAAAGAACATGGAAGAAGATTTTGAAAATAGAAAGGGGTCAATAAGGAGGTTAAAAGATTCTAGAGAGAAATCCTAAGGGGAAACCTATAAGTAGATACTCAAAGCTCATTTGTTTATCCCCATGGATATTTTCTTTCGGATTCCCATGATTTTCTGAGAGAAGTAAAGAGAAGTGAAGAGAAGTCCTTGTCGCAAAGACTCAAAGTGAAGCGAAGTTCTTGCTGCAAAGACTTAAGTGAAGAACCTCCCAGTTTCTCTCCAGGTATCATCTCATGATTTGAAGAAGACGTTTTGAAGACCAAAATTCCCATGATTTGCTGAGAGAAGTATAGAGAAGTGAAGAGAAGTCCTTAATGCAAAGATTTGAAGTGAAGAAGTACTTGCCGCAAAGACCTCTTGCAGTGTCCTCTTGCAGTGTAGCCGAGAAGTCTATTTTGTATTGAGTGAATCCGCACTCTAACAGAATCTTTTGTATTATTCAGAGTCATTTGGTGATACCCATTTGTATATCGATCATGGTTATAGAGCAAGAGACAAGACTAGGACTCGAACAAGAACTTGAAAGTACTTACTTGGTGATCAAGATTCCTTGAGCTCCCAAGAATGGCATTGGCAAGACTGATTATGTATAGGTTTTTCAACAGCGGTTCAAGGGCGGTTACGAATTGATGATGTGATCAATTCAAAGCATTGGCTTTGGATGTCAGAATCAAGCAAGACGATAGCCGAACTTAGGATTTTAGCACGTTTCGAATGCAATGGAAGCATTGGTTTTCCCAAATTCTGAACCAATCATGAGATATAGAAGTCACATGGGATCTGAGCTCTAGGATGGTTTCCTTGTCCATGCGATGAGTCCTATGAGGAGCGATCATGATCTCTGGTCTCGGCTTCATTGGATTTTTCTTATGAAATTCTAGAACCTTGATTGGTGTTCTCTGAAGGTTCTCTACAGGTTCCCAAGTGCGATCAATGATGTCATATCCTTTCCAATGAACAAGATACTCCAATCTTCCTCAGAATATTCTCGAATCTAGGACATGCTTGACTTCAAATTCTTCATGATCATCAATCTCGAGAGGTGGAAAAGGACGATTTCTCTTCAATGGTGAAATCTAATATGGTTCCAACATCGATACATGGAAAACTAGATGTATTCTCATGGTACTTGGTAGTTGGAGGTTGAAGGTTTAAGGTGACTAGATTAATCTTGGCCAAGATGGTGAATGGACCAAATCTTTGATTATCTAACTTTGCACAAGGCCTTGAGGTTTGCAAATTGCATTTTAGTAACCATAATTTATCCCCAATTTGATATGATGGATTTTGAACACGATGTTGATCTACATAGTACTTATATTGTTCTTGAGCTTTACAGATCTCCTCCTTGAGTTCTTTGTGAATGTCCATCAAGTACTGGGCCTTGTCTTTGGCAACTAGGTTCTTGACATGATTTGAGAGTTGTATATCCATCCTTGGATGTTGTCCATAATTTGCAAAGAAGGGAGTATGCTTACTAGATTCATGAACACTATTGTTATAAGCAAACTCTGCAAAGGGTAAAAGCTCAAACCAATCATTTTGATGGTAGTTGTTGGTGTAACGAAGATATTGCTCCACGACTTGATTCACCCGTTTTGTTTGTCCATCAATATGTGGATGATTTTCTATAGATAGTTTAACTTGAACACCAAGGATCTTGCAAAGACTGTTCCAAAAGCTAGATATGAACTATGGATCTCGATCAGTTACAATATCATCAGGAAATCCATGAAGCCTAAATATGTATCTGAGAAAAAGTCTAGCAGTGGCTGCACCTGTGATTGCCTTGGTAGTTGGAATGAAGTGTGCCATCTTTGTAAATCTATCCACAATAACAAGAATGGCATCATACTTATCGAAATTTGGTAGATCTGTGATTAAATCCATAGACAATGAAGTCCATGGCCTTTCTGGAATAGGTAGATGTTATAGGAGGCCATGAGGTTTATGTCATCGTACCTTAGATCTATTGCAAGTATCACAAGTTCGGATATATTCTTTGACTTCCTTCCACATTTGAGGCCACTAAAAGTCCTTTGATATGAGTTATATTGTTTTATTCACTCCAAAATGTCATGCTGCAAGGTTGTCATGGTGTTGGTGAAGTACTTGGATCCTAGGCTTTCCTGGAGGGACATCCAATAGGTTCTCATAGAGTAGTAACCCATCCTTTTCCTGAAATTCGTTTACTTCTTGGAATTTTCCTTCTTGAGCTTTCTACTTAATGTTACAAAACAATTCATCATGTGGTAGATTCTCACGAATCAAATGATTTAGGGTTGAATCTTCATGATGGCTTGAATAGATATCTGCTAACTAGAGATGCTCAGGCTTGAGTAATACACTCTCTTGTTTATCAAAGGCCTCTTCACCCTTCTTTGGTGCAAGGTAAGATCTTCTAGACAAGGCATCTGATTGACATTGTTGACCTCCTGGATGGTATGTGATGACAAAGTCAAATATGGATAGAAAGTTACTGCATCGAGATTGCCTTCTATTGAGGATGTCGGTGGTGATAAAATACTCTAAGTTCTTGTGATTTGTATACACAGTAACTTTGTGAGCTGCTCCTTCTAGATTGTGACTTCAGGTATCAAACGCATCTACTATGGAAAGAAGTTCTTTATCGTGGATTTCATAATTAATTTCTGGAGGAGAAAATTTCCTTGAATGATATGCATCTAGATGTAGATGTCCATCATCTCCATATTGGGATAGAATTGCCCCTATGGCAAAGTCTGATGCATCTGTTTCTAGGAAGAAGGGTTTGCTCAAATCTGGATGAACTAGACTTAGGGCAATAGTGAATGTTGATTTCAAGGTCTAAAAGGCTTTTCTTGCTTCTTCAGTCCATGAAAAGTTTGAGTTTCATGTAAGCTTGGTAAGAGGTGTCACAATCTTGGAGTAATCTCTAATGAATATCCTATAAAAATTGGCAAACCCTAGAAAACATTGTACATCTTGAACATAAGAAGATGGTTCCCAATCAACAATTGTCTTGATCTTCATAGGGTCCATAAAGATTCCTTTCTCTGATACAATGTGCCCTAAAAACTCCTCTTCTGTCTAATGGGAGTAGCACTTCTCTAATTTTGCATATAACCCTTTTTCTCTTAGTTTCTCTAGGACTACCTTTACGTGACATTCATGATCTTCTAGATTTGTGGAGAATATCAAGATATCATCAAGATATCATCAAGATACATTACCACAAAATCATCTAAATACTCTTGAAAGATATCATTCACCATATGTTGAAAGACTGTTGGAGCATTTGTGAAACCAAATGGCATAACTACATATTCAAAGTGTCCATATCTTGTTCGGAATGCCGTCTTCCATTCGTCTCCCTCTCTGATCTTGACAAGATTGTATGCTCCTCGAAGGTCAATCTTCGTGAAGAAATTTGCTTTTCCAAGGCATTCCAAGAGCTCTGATATAAGTGGTAGAGGATATTTGTTCTTTATTTTGACTTTATTCAAACTACAATAGTCCACACACATTCGAAGAGTTCCATCCTTATTCTTTACAAATAGGATAGGGGCTCCTACAAGATCTCAAGTGTTTGATAAACCCCTTGGCTAGATTCTCATTAATATTCTTACATAATTCTGTAAGTTCCTCTGGGGATATTCTATAGATTGGCCCGAAGGGTGATATTGCTCCCTCTTGAAGTTCTATGGAACAATCATAAGGTCTATGCTGTGGGAGCATATCTGCATTCTTTTTTTCAAAAACATCTCAAACCCTTGGTATTGGTCAGGTAGCTTCATTGAATCATCTTTCTTGGACTCTTGAGTTGGTATGGCATAGATCATATACGTCAATTCCTTCCTCACTAAATGCATGAAGGCTTTGGCTCGAACATATGTCGGGTTCTTCTGGATATCTCGACGAGTGATTTTATTCTTTTCCCCATTAATTTCTGGATTATGTTTCTTTAACCACGACATTCAAATGATAACCATGTTTACTGGACTCGATATTACGTTGGAACATATGCATGAATCATGGTCACCAAGGTGTACTCTTAGTGGTATGGTTTCCACGGTTATATTCCCCAATGCTAGAGTTCATCCATCTACTACTTCAGCTACTACTGGTTTGTTCTTCCGAAGTACTGGAATTCCATGTTTCTTAATGAATCCCTTATCAATGAAACATGAGGAGGTTCCTAATCTGCCAGAGCTATAAGGGAAAGGGTCTTCTTAGACATGATAAACTTGATAGGGGCAAGACATGTTTCTATAGGTCTGGCTTGAATTATGAGACCCTTTCTTATATCATGGTCTAGTTGTATGGTCTCTTTTACAACTGGACTTCCTCATTTCTCTGCTCTACAAGGGTGGCTTTGACTCTGGAATTCATTCTCTTGTTGGGACAATTAAGTGCAATATGCCCAAGGTTTCCACAATATAGGCATAACTTGTTATTCCTCCTTCTTTGTTTCTCTTGTGGTGTTAGAGGTTGGAACCTAGTTACATCTATCTACATAGGTTCAAGCATAGACGCATCTCTAGGAGTCGGTTGGAAGGGTTTCCATTGGCGAGGTCTTCCTTCTACTTGTTTTTCTTGTTTCCGTTCAAAAAGCTAGTTATCACATTGAATAGCTTAGTTGATGTATTCATTCAATGTCTTAACCTCTGGCATCATGAGTAGAAGGTCCTTCACATCATCTCTTAAGCCCCATCTAATTGGCTTATGAAATAATATTCGTGCCAAGTAAGGTCAGATATCAATTGCCTAAATTCTGATGCATAGGTAGAGGGAGGGAGGTTACCTTGATGTAGCGATCCGAAGTTTTGTTTCTGCCACTTGACTCATGTCTGCATCTCCAAATGTGGTAGTGAGTTCTCCAAGAAACCCCTCATAGTCATGAAGTATGGCCATATCCGTCTCCAAGATTGGGGTGAACCATGATAATGCTTGACCACAGAGCAAAATCCTTGATTTGTTGTTGAAGACTTTGAAGTGATGCCATGATCTGTTCATAAAATTCTCCATGGTGTCGAGTCTTGGATAAAAGCTAGTCTTGCCAAAATTCCAGGGAGCACTAGATTGTGCTCTCTGACTATAGTAGACAAGATTTCGAAAATATACTTCTGATTACAAGAATACCCACATAGGGAAAATAGTACAACAATATGAAGAATACAAGAAGTCCCACAACTCTGGACTATAGGTATAGCTAACTCAGCTAGAGATGATATGGGAGATCCCACAACCCGGAATCATAAGTATGGAACAAGATCTCGGGATTACAAGAACTCCCTTCTAGGAGATGAAATAGATACAAGAAAGAAAGCGACAAGATCTCGTACTACGAGATTATAAGAGGACAAGGCTAGATGTCTAGGATACAAGACTATAACTCGAACTGGAACTTGAAAGTACTTACTTGGTGATCAAGACTCCTTGAGCTCCCAAGACTAGCATTGACAAGATTGATTATGAATGTGGCCAACCCCTCCTAATATAGGTTTTCCAATGGCAGTTGAAGGGCGGTTACAAATTGATGATGTCATTGATGATGTCATCAATTAGAAGCATGGTCTCTAGATATCAGAATCAAGCAAGAAGATAGTCGATCTTAGGGTTTTGGCATGTTGCAAACGCAATGGAAGCATTGATTTCCCCAAATTCTGAGCCAATCATGAGATATAGAAGTCATATGGAATCTGAGGCCCAGGATGGTTTCCTTGTCTATGACAGGTTCTTGCAGTGGGTTAATTCCTCACACATGTAATAAATGAAGCAGTAACCATAAGTGGTTCATCTGATGATGAAGATGATGATATTGCAAGGTGCCAAGCAAATAGGAATTCCTTAGGTCTGATCACACCTGATGATGAGATGAGAAAGATAGAAAGTGAGCATATTAGGACTTTTTGGGCAACAGGGACACCTGAAATGAAGGTGAAATTAGAAAGTAATGAAGATTCATATTTTTCTTTGGCCTTGATTGACTCAAGGTCAGACATATGTGTGATCTCAAAGAAGTTGTATGATTAGTTCATATGGCCTATCGACCAAGACCATCGACAGAGGATGAGGGTAGTAGATAATGGCTCTAGAGCTCTGCTTGGGGCATGCACCTTGTACCTATGATGATTGATGGAATTTTTGAGGAATTCCACTTCTTTGTCCAAGATCACTATTTGTATGAGGCTATCCTTGGGCAGAATTTTATAGCAGAACTGCGAATGCAAACTAAGGCAATGGATGATGGATCTGCCTATGCATGCATCCATTCAAGATGTGTTCTTCATTCTTTACAAGTAACGATAGTGTGCCCAAATCATTCAAAAAACAGAATGAATATAAGAAAGCAACCCATTAACTCTCATGACCATGATGATTGGATGCTCATAAGGGAGTATGGGGCTTCTGCTTATCAGAATTTGTGTTAGGATCCATTGTTGAGCGAGACAATAGTGGGAACTGGTTTGATGTCTCGTGAGATTCTGTACATAGCTATGAGAGTTTCTCTTTATATTCATCTACATTTAAGTTATTGTGCTTACAAAAATAGAATAGTTCAAATAAATTAAGAAAAAATCATGAAATATATTATAAAAATTTAGGAATCATGTTGCCTGATGAGAAAATTGAAAATGTGATCCAGTTGGAAAGAAGTTCGACTACTCTAGAAGAGCTTGAGCAGACATTTGAGAGGAATGAAAAATTAGAAACCATTATGCTTACTTCTATCCAAGAGTATGAAATCATTGATGAGTTCTTGAGAGAGCATGAAGTGAATGTGAACATGAAGTATATGATTGTTGACAAAAAAGTGAAACCCATAGCCCAACTGTTGCTACAAGATAGTCATGAGAAATATTTTCAAGTGATCGATGATACTATGTTGAGATGACAAGAGCTTATACGGCCTCATTTTATTGATGAAATTGTTAAAGAAATAAATTTTGGAGAAAGATCATTGCCAAGAGATGAAGAGAAAGAGAAGTTCATAGAAGTCATCAAGAAACATGAGAAAGCATTTTCACTCTTCTCACATGAGATAGGTTGTGTGGATTTGAAAGAAGTATCACCCCTGATTATCTTTATAGTGCCACATATACCATGGAATATCTAGCCTATATGAGTCCCAAAGGATCACTTACCTGAGTTGATGAGGGTATTAAATGAAAGGATATATTAGGGGTTTAGATTTTTATAGGTGTTTAAGTATTTAGGTTTTAGTATTTTATGTTTAAGTCTAAGTCTTTCTGATTAGGGTTTTAACACCTACATAACATATATACACACATACATATACACATATAATACATATATACATGTATATACACATGCATATAGAAATATACATATTTTAGGTCTAGATCTTAAAGATTAGGGTTTTAGGGTTTTAAGATTAGGATTTTAGGTTTTTTTAGGTGTTTAAGTATTTAGGTTTTAGTATTTCAAGTTTAAGTCTTTAGGAGTAAGATTTTTAGGTTTAATAAAAAAAAGAAATGATCTAAAATGTCCATATTGTAGCAGATGGCTTCTTTGGATCCGGATGAGAGAATGGCATGTCCTTGCACTCAGTGCAAGTATCAAATTTATCGGAAACGATGGATTTGTACTGCACATGTTAGAGAGTATGGATCCTTTGATAGGAGTCGATTAGAAAACCTACGTTACCATTCGCATGGTCCCCCAGGTGAGCAGATGGACCCAAACGACATTGCACCCGTAACCTCTCGTGGACGAAAGAGAACAAAGAAGGACTTAGACGTACAAGCAAGTACTAATAATATTACACAGAATGAACATATGGAAGAGATGCTCGAAGCATTTTATGAGATGGAAGAAGATCATGATGGTGGAGAAGATGTCGAGAGTTTCATGGACACAATAGAATTTCCACGATCAAAAGTCGATGAAGAATATGAAAACATGTGAAGACTAGCTTGTTTACCACTTTGCAATGGAGCAAAGATATTTGTACTACGTGCATCACTCATGATGCTCAATCTGCAATCCATTTATGGATGATCAGATAGCAGTGTCACTGAATTGCTCAGGTAAGTGGAGAACAAATTGGATTTCATTGTTGTATCAAAATAACTTTATTTACTAATATCGTTTTAATTGCTTATTGCAGGCTTCTTAAAGATCAATTTTTGCCAGAGGGCAATGGCATGCCTCCAATACGTGGAGATGCAAAAAAACTTTTACAATCCATTGGAATGGATTATACTAAAATTCATGCTTGTCCGAATGATTGCATCCTCTTTCGGAATGAATATGAGCATCTCCATGTATGTCCAAAGTGTGGAGCAAATAGATTTAGAGAAGACCTTGTAGGCGAAGCAATTCCCGCAAAGGTTCTTCGCCACTTTCCTATCATTCCACGAATTAAGAACATGTTTAGATGCAAATCTATAGCTGAGTTAATGTCATGGCATACAAAGAGCAGATCTACAGATGGTGTAATGCGAGTGTTTGCTCACTCTGATGCTTGGAAGCACATAGATAGTAAGTGGCCAAAGTTTGCTAGTGAGCCTCGGTCCATACGTCTAGGCCTAGCTATGGATGGAGTGAATCCATTTGGTTTATGCAGTTCTTCATGGAGCACATGGCATGTATGTTTGATCAATTATAACATGCCACCATGGCTGGCCACAAAGAAAGGTAATTTATTATTAGCTCTTATTGTACCAGGTAAGTATAAGGTAAAAAACATGGATGTATATCTTGCACCACTTGTGGAAGAATTGTGCATTTTATGGGATGGGATTACTGTGTACGACATGTCTCAACCTATAAGAAGACGAGACGTGTGAGTGCAAGGCATACTTATGTGGATGATGCATGATTGGCCTGGTTATGGTGAATGTTCAGGTTTATCGATTTCGGGTTACCATGCTTGTCCCTTATGCAGACCACGACTCGAAGCACGAAGCGATAAAAATAGGTCTACTTTTGATAGTGGGGTGATGGTGAAATTTTTGCAAAAAAGTAGAGCGAGTGCAAGATATGATAATGCTCAAGAAGACCAGCTAGATTATTGTGATGTGGACTAGAGCCTTTCTAGGGTTTACAATACTTTCATGGAAGTATCTAAGTCTTGTATATGTACTATCATGGTATTGATAATGTGCTAAGATAATATGAAGATGATTGTCTTATCTCTCTCATTGCACTCTCTAAAGTTCCATGGCCAATCAAGATTTCGAATATCTCCTAATGTAAATCCAATATTTGTCATACTAATGAGACCCCATAATCCTTTTCTAGTCAGATAACTAGAAATTCTAAACTTCTATGGCTGAAAACTATTTTTATCCAAATTCTCAATTTGAGAGTTGTATTTTGACATCGTGAGCTTGATTGCACACTTATAGATCCCTTTGATTCAAAGGAAATTCGAAATAACAAAAGTTTTACGTTTGAACTTTACAATGTATCCAATAGATGTGATTGATGTCCTCCTTCTTGAAGACTCTCCTTTGATTGGTGTGTGTTTTTGAACTTGATCCAACATCTCTCCTCCCTTTGCGATCCTTTAGTGGCTTCTCTTGGACCTCTTGTATGCTTTTTAATCTTGAAATTATCTAGTACCATTGATGGAAAAGTAGATAACTTGCATGTGCAACCTTGAAGAGTAAAGGTGGCCTCACATGCACACTTACAAAACTTTCCTCACTCAAATAGTGGATTATCTAAACTAATGGGGATTAAACCCAAGAGATTTTGCACACATAAACTAAACTTAGAGAATAGACTAATTGAAGTTATTTCACTCAAAATTGTTACAGTTTTTCCTAGAACAAATGTCTCCAAGGTAGACAAATTATAGCATACACAAACAAAACGAATTCTCCTTTGTTGTACCCCAAGCATCTATATGGATGAGATCAATTGAAGTTATTTCACTCAAAATGGTTACTCCTTTTTCTAGAACAACTCTCTCCAAGGCAGAAAAGTTTTAGCATACACAAATAAAATGAATTCTCCTTTGTTGGACCCCAAGCATCTATATGGATTAGATCAAGTGGATGATAGCTCACATAATTTCTATTCCTGAACGTCATCTTCTTTCCCAATTGAGAAGCTTCACACAAATCCTTGAGGTTTTGATTATCGATATAAGGTAACCATAGATGTAACCCCTTCCTCTCCATGTCCTTCAATATTTGAGTATTGATATCTCCATACCTTTTCTACCAAAGATCAATTTCTTCTAGCTTGCTATTTCCAAATATGAAGTAGGTTGTGTATTTGAAGTTGGAATTCCCATCCAAAGTGAATAGTCTTCCTACCTTCTTCCATTTGGCCATACTTGGAATCTCTTTCATAGTGGCCATACTTGGCACAAATGAAGGATCCTTCTAAACTTTGACTGTGATTTAATTTTCTCCCTTTGATAGGAATCTCTTTCATAGTGGCCATACTTGGCACAAATGAAGGATCCTTCTAAACTTTGACTGTGTATATTCTAGTGGTACTTTCCTCCTATACCTCTAAACTAACCCTTCCATCTTGATGAAGAGTGTTTTCCTGTCTGCTCTTGATGAGGATCAACATTAGATCCTCTCCCTTCTCTAGGTCTTCCTCCACCTTGATTCCTTCCTTTTCCTTTGCCTTTACCTTCATAGAAATCTTGGGTTTCATTTCCCTTTGACATTGAGCCTCCAATATTCATCTTCTTAATGACCATCAAGGGCACTAGCTACTTGAATTCGGGAAGAGTGTCTTTAATAGACATAGATGTTGTTAAAGCCTTCCACTTCTCATCATTCCTAGGCCCATTGAAGGTGTATGCATTAGGTCATAATAATCTCTGTGACCACCTAAGTAACCCAATGCATCACTAACCTCTTTGATTCTCATAATGTAATTATTTATGTAACTAATAGTGGTTCTCCTCATGTTTTTAAGTTTATTCTTCCTCAAAATCCTCCTACCTTTGATTGACATGGACTAGAGGCTTTCTCGTGTTTGCAATACTTTCATGGAAGTATCTAAGTCTTTCATATGTAGTATCATGGCATTGATAATGTGCTAAGATAATATGAAGATGATTGTTTTATGTTTTTAATCCACTCTATAAAGTTCCATAGTTGATCAAGGGTTCCTAATCTAAATCCAAAATTTGTCACACTAATGAGACCCCATAATCCTTTTCAAGTGAGATAACTAGAAATTCTAAGCTTCTATGTTTGAAAATTATTTTTTTCCAAATTCTCAATTTGATTCTTGTATTGTGGCATGCTAAGCCTGAATGCAATTTTATAGATCTCTTTGATACAAAGGAAATTAGAAATAACAAAAGCTTTACCTCTGAACTTTAAAATGTATCCAATAGATGACATTGATGTCCTCCTTCTTCAGTAGTAGACTCTCCTTTGATTGGTGTGTGTTTTTGAACTTGATCCAATAGTTCTCCTTCCTTCATGATCCTTCCATGGCTTCTCTTGGACCTCTTGTATGCCTTTTAATCTTGAAATGATCTATTACCATTGATGGAAAATTAGATAACTTGTATGTGCAACCTTGAAGAGTAAAGGTGGCCTCACATGCACATTTACAAAACTTTCTTCAATCAAAGAGTTGATTATCTACACTAATGAGGATTAAACCCAAGTGCTTTTCCACACATAAAACTAAACTTAGAGAATAGACTAATTGAAGTTGACTCAAAATGGTTACTCCTTTTTCTAGAACAAATGTCTCCAAGGTAGACAAACTATAACATACAGAAATAGATCATTGTTCAATTATAGACTTGGTTCTCTCATAATATGCACAAATTCAACAAAGTTTTTTGAGAAATCTTAAAAGACTATAATATCTTTCTAACAAGTGACATATTACAAGAAATGAATAAGAAATGATAAGGAAGACTTGGTTAGCACTCATAGCTATTGCGAAAGATGGATGGACACTCGAAGAAATGAGTAGGTGGTGCTAATCCTTGCTTTACACCAACCCTCTTTTGCTTTAGTGTTGCGTTGTAGGCCCTTGTAGCTTTCCAATGACACTAAAAAAGTGCGTATGTACTTTGGAAATGATCTGAGAAATGATTGAACTAAAACAGACTACTTCCAAGTTGAAGGATCAATAATGACCTTCTATTTTTGTTCACACACCTACTACTTGTTATGCTCAGTGCTTCCAATACAGTAGGAATTATAAAATTTCATTTGAGAGATATCAAATTAGCTTAATGAGCTAATGATTCCAAGTGTACTCACTTAACATGATGCACTATACACAGAGCAATCAATTTAGCGATCAAATCATACCCCCAATTTTTTAGGACCTCTGTAGAGTTTGACTAGTGAGTGCTTTGATACGCTTTTCTCCAAATTGGCTAAATGGATTATCATCAAAATCTATGAGCATGTAGAGGACTTAAAGCTAATTCCAACAAGCTATAGAACATTGAAAATGGTGCAGAAATGACTGAGATATGAGTAGTACAAAATATCTATTTTGAGTAACTATGACAGAGAGACCATAGATGAAAAGTATTGATCCATTGTATTAGAAGACAATGTTGTACAAGATCATTGGCATGATGAACAACGCCTAATGATAATGAGTAGTGTAGGCTTTGATGTGAACCTCACTCTTACAAATTGATCAACAAAAACTCGGGATAGTAGTGATTTCTAGTGCGTGTCTTTTACATTCATCTTCTATAGATGTTCCATTCAAAATTTGAATTGGAATTCAATTTTGGCTCTCACTAAAAGTGGTCCTCCAATCTAGGAGATATTCTCTCAAGTAGATTCATGATTTTCTCAATTAACAAACTCCACGAGTTTAGTGGTGATTACAAATATTCTTCCAAGTCAAATTGACTTTTATATATAGTAAAATATAAAAGTTTCCTAGCAATGGTTCCTATGGATCTTCAATTGTACATAAACTCTAGCCAAATGTGTAGGCTTTCTACTTGCACCAATATCTCCCCCTCAAGCAAAACATCTTGGCTTGGTCGTCTTCTTCAACCTTCTTGAATATCCTGCAATCCAATCATAGACGTAAACCTGCAAAGTTTTGTACTGTCAAATTCTTTAGTCAATAAGTCTGCACATTGCATATTAGTTGATACATATGCCAACTGAATTTCCTTGCTCAATAATGTATCTCTCACATAGTGATAGTGGACCTCTATATGCTTGGTCCTAGCATGATAGATAGGATTTGTTGCAAGATGTAGTGAGCTTGTATTATCTCCAAAAACCATTGGAGATGTAGTATGAAAACCTATATGTGTATATAACAATTTGATCCATATGGCCTCTTGAGTAGCATTGGCCAGGCCTCTATACTCTTCCTCTGTAGAAGACAAAGCAATAGTGGGTTGTTTCTTTGAAGACCATGATATAGGTTTATCACCTGCGAAAGATAGGTAACTTGAAGTACTTCTTCTATCATCTTTGCAAGCTGCCCAATCTGCATCTGAATATATCTTGATGTCCAAATCTAAGGTATAAGGAAAATAGAATCCTTGATCTTGAGTGCCCTTGAAGGTACTTCAAGATCCTCTTGGCAGCTTCCAAGTGAGGTGCCCTAGGTTTGTGCATAATTTGACTTTGTGCACTTACTCCATAAGCAATATCAATCCTTGTCAATGTAGCATAGTTCAAGCTTCCCACTGCTTTGATAACCTACAGTATTCTTAAGCATATCACCTTCATGAACACTTAACTTTTGGTTTACCTCCATTGGAGTGCTTGCTACCTTGGCATCCTATAAATGAAACTTCTTTAACATGTCGTGTATATACTTTCTCTGAGTAGTATAAATTCCATAGTTAGTATAGACTAACTCAAGTTCAATAAAATACTTAAGTGATCCAAGGTCACTAATTTTGAACTCCTACATCATCTGATTTTTAATTTGCTTGATGCCATTAGCATTATTACCTGTGAGTATGATATCATCAACATATACACATAGGTATATTACTTAACAAATAGAGAAGTATCTTAACAAATAGAGAAGTATCTGCTTTACTTCTCTTTACCTCTAAATTACTTCTCTTAACAAATAGAGAAGTATCTGCTTTACTCATGATAAGTCCTTGATCCTGAAGGTATGTTGTCAACCTATGGTTCCATGCCCTAGGTGCCTGCTTCAATCCATAAAGAGGTTTGTTCAATTTACACACATATGCTACCTTTCTTGGATCCTCATAGCTAGGAGGTTGAGACATATACACCTCCTCTAAAATATAGCCATTTATAAATGCATTTTTTACATCCAAGTGATACATATTCCAATTCTTTGATGCAAGCACACTTACTAATACCCTGTTGGTTGGCATTTTGGCTACAGGTGAGAAGGTTTCTTGATAATCAACTCCTTGGGTTTGTGAAAAACCCTTAGTCACAAGACTAACTTTGTACCTGGTTATTGATCCATCAGTAATCATCTTGATCTTATAGATCCATCTAGAACCAATTACCTTCATAGACTCCTTCTTTTGTACTAGCTCCCAAGTATCATTCTCCTTGAGTGCTTCAATTTCCTCATCCGTAGCTTCCTTCCATTCTCTCTTGGTTTTTGCCTCTTCATATGATGATGGCTCTTCAAATGACAAGTCTTTTGCAAGATAAACAGAATGCTTAGTAACTAAGGAAGTGTCATACCCATATCTGATTTGCTTCTTGCTCTCCCTTTGTGATCTTCTAATTGCTTGATTGGATGATTCAGGTATATATCCTGCAACCTCTTCATCTTGACTTTGCCTTTGGACTTCCATGCCTTGAATTCTTCTAAGTTGATGACGTCCTCATCATCTGAGTTAATGTCTTCAATCTCTTTAGGGTCCTCCTTAGTGAGGCTTGGAAACTCCTCTTCCAAGTCATAAGGTAGCTTTACTTCCCTGCATTCACTTTCAAACCAAGAGTCATTCTTTTCAAACAAAACGTCTCTACTGACCATAAATCCTTTGTTGGAAGAATTATAGAACCCGTATCCTTTCTTATTAAATTCATACCCTATGAAGATGCACTTCTCTGCCTTAGGGTCTAGCTCACCTCTTAATTGAGAAGGGATATGCACATAAGCAACACATCCAAAGATCCAGCAATGATCAAGTGATGGTCTCATACCATGCCATGCTGCATATGGGGTCATCTGATCAAGAGATTTGGATGACAACCTATTTACAAGGTAAGTAGTAGTAGACGTACATACGTATGTGCCTCATTTAAGATGTTTGCACCATTACTTTGGCATTGCATTTATGCAAGTTGATGGTGAAATAGCTTTGTGTCAAATGAAATATATTGAAACATTATTGTAATTTTTTGGCCTTGATAACTACAAACCTATTTCCACTCTTTTGGAGATAGGTCTACAATTGAGTCTCCATGATCTTGGAGATGCATTTGATGTTGTTCTCTATTCGATGAGTTAGATGATTGATACTTTGATACTGGTGTAACCAACTATATTACCTTCTGATGTAGTTTCTTCACTTCATTTGGGCCCATCCTTGCTCCGAATACTATTACATGTAATAAAAGATCCTCTTATACTATAATTGGAGTTGGAGCTATTTTGACTACTTTATATGGTAGTTCTTTCCCATTGTTAGGTGTCTTATATGTGCTAGGGATCAAGAAAAACATGTTGTTAGTTTTTTCCTTATCTAAGATTGTCTTGGTTGTCAAATTTGTTAATGACAAATGTAGAGCTCCTGATCTCTAGAATGGAAATATTATTAGTCCTCATAGGTTGTATAAGCTCATAAAATATGCAAAACTTGTGAATGATTCAAAATGTGGAGCTCATGATTCCTAGGATATCTCGATGTGAAGGATCAAGAACAATATATGATCAATTTTTGAAATACCTATGATTGGATTGGCTATCAATTTTGTTGATATAGAGTTACAATTCATGAACTCTTGAATGGTGATGTTACTATTACTTCTATAATATGCTGTGGGTTGTATAAAATCATAATTTATGTAAACTTTGTGAATGATTCAACAAGTGAAATTCATGATTTATCATGCACGCTTTGGTCATCTCAATTTCGATAGTTTGCTATGCTACAAAAATTGGAAATGGTGGCCTCTTCTCCCAAAATTGAGGAAACTTCTAAACATGTTGAGGAAGGATGTATGTAGGGCAAAAGGTAGCATTCCTTCGTCCCAAATGGTGGTTCAGTTAGAGCTTCTCATAAATTACATCTTTGTCATAGTGATGTCTATGTTCCTCTTCAAACACCTTCATTTGGGAACTTTTTATTTGCTTCAAAGAGTTCCTAGTTATGTTTGAAAATTTCTCATCTTGTGAAATGGGAACCCTCAGTTCTCATCAAGGGGAGGGATACATGTCCTTTAAGCTTAATGCATTTCTAGATGAGAATGACATAGAACATCACTCTGCAGCTCCCTATATACCTTAAGGAAATAGAGATGATAATGATAAAAAGAACAATTATCTAATGGATACGTTGTAATAGGATCATTTATTATTGCCACATTTCTACATGACCTTGCAATTAACATGGAGGTGCTATCTCAGTTTTTTTCTAATAAAAGGAAGTTTGGCCATGGCTCACTCTCCCTGACTTTAATTAAAAGAGAAAATGATACAATTGAATGGGTTTAGGGCCCATGGAACCCCTTGAACCCCGCAAAGCGGGGGTAGAACTTATGAATGTAGAGAATGTTACAAAGGAATCTAATTACCCTCCCGCCCCCTTCATGCAGGCCCAAGAAGCTCTTGTTCTACAACTTCTGAGCATTTTGGAGGTTCTAAGAAGCCACAACCCTAATGCTCATAATCAAAAACCAAATTGAGTCATTTTGTGTGATACCAGCTACCCATTTCCAATCTTCTTTGATTCTGATATATTGTTTAAACTTGTTCCAAGTCATCCACAAGGAGCACACAAGATTAGAGCCTTTAGGCAAAACCGGAATCAAGGCAAAAAAAAGGATAAGGAGGCCCAAGTCCTTCCAACCGAGGAGGCCCACTAGCATAATCTCGTTCTTGTTCCTAAAAATGAGCTTGATCCAAGAGGTTTCATAGTTGCACGAGGCCCTGATGATCCATTTTGCTGCCAACTTGTTAGCCATGCCTACAATATCCATAATGGCCAGACCCCCACAATCCTTTTGGCTAATGTAGGTTGACCATTTAATCTTGGGAACTGCCCTTCTGTTATGGTACCCCATCCAAAGAAAGTTTTGCAAGATTGTTTCCAATTTGTTAAGTTCTTGATCCTTCGATCTCTCGCAAGAGAGAAAGTAAATAGTTGAGGAGATGAGAAAGGTATTAATTACCATGGCACACCCCACGAGGTTGATTTGCATGCCCTTCCAATATGCCTACTTGTTGTCTAGTTTGCAAAGGACCCAATTCCATCTCTACTCCATTGAGACTCCAAATCTTATTAGGATATCGAGTAGGCAGAACACTTGACACCTAGGGATAGTTTAGCAACCATGGTCAACTAGTAGTTGGGGTAGTGGCCCCATGATGGCTCCGAACACAGTTTTTGAGTGGCTTATTTTGGAACCGTACACCTCACAAAATGTATCCAGGAACCCCCAAAAGGTTTCAAGACTGGTCAAATCATTATGCACAAATGCATTCATGTCATCCACAAAAAAAGCCTCATGATCATCTGGCCATGGTTGAGAGATAGAGAGAAACCTTTAATATGGCCCATTTCCATGTGATGTTGCACAAAATGGCTTAGCCCCTCCATGGAGATAGCAAAGAGCAGAGGGGCCAACGAGCACCCTTGCCTGATAGAGCATTTTAATCTAATAGCCTTCGATAACTGACCGTTGATGTTTATTTGCATTGATGCATTCCCTAATAGGGTATCAATCATATTAGACATTATTTGACTACAGTCAAGGTCTTTCAGAGATTGAAGAATAATGTCCCATTCTAGTCTATTGTAGGCTTTGTCAAAGTTGATTTTGAGAAATACCACATCCTACTCGGACTCTTCAGTAAAGTCCAGACCTTCCCGAATATCAATAATAGCTTCCAATATTGATCTACCCTTGATGAAGTGTTGGTGGATTCTTAGACAAGAAGGAGTTTGAGGGTTTGTAGGAGAAAAGGGAAGAAAGAAGAAGAGAAAATACACCTGGAAGCTTCTGCCGATTGATTACAGTAAGACAATTACAATGTTTGAAGTACAAGACAAGCCAATACCTCTGTGCACAATCCCACAGAGTGCCCAATTACAAAATACCCAATATCCCCAAGTCTTCTTGCCGCCGGCCTCCTCTGCACCAGACCTCCACCTGCTTCAAGCTTATCCTTGTGCACACCTTGCACCAAGCTTCCACAAAGGGGGGAGGAGAGAATACCTTCTGTCGGCACGCGCCCACTGCAATGGGACCTTGAGATACTTGGGGGGACTAGCTTAGCACTCTCTGCACAATCCCTTAGGCACTCCCTATGCACTCCTTCACTTCCACTTCTCTGCGTCGCACACTGGTGACTCTTGCACTTCTCTCTCTTACTTCACTTAGCCTATGCTTCTCTTGCTTACTCTAAGATTGGTCCAAGAATGGCCTTGCCTTGATTTTAGTGTGTCGATCCCGTACGCTCCTAACTGCAATGGTATCTTGGTGCTCACTTTGATGTCCCAAGATTGTCTTTACAAGTGGCAGCCAACGACTCACTGTTTTGTCCTGTAGCGACTTTAGACTAAAACCCAAAAATTTTAATGGGGGGCTATACTTTCACCTGTGCGTACGCCGCTGCCGATTCACATGCCTTCACATTTCCTTTTAAGTCTTCACTTTTGCACATAAAGGGGGGGTTTCACCTGAACCTTCCAAAACACTTTAAAACACACTTTGAACCTTAGGGAAATTAGAGAAAATACCTTACCACCTGCAATCCACTTTCTCCAATTTACCCTTTGTGGACAATTAATTGTGCACCACCTGTGCACTTTGACACCTGCACTTTAGCACTTTGACTCTGCACCTGTTGACTTTGACCTTGACCTTGTTGACTTTGATCAGTTGACTTTGACCTTTGACTGTGACTGCAATTGACTTTGACCAACTTGACTTTTATGGGCTCAACAGTTGCCCACCACCTAATGTGCTCTCCATCCCGGAGAGCTATAGCTAAAACTCTGATCACCATGAAAATAGAGCTGCAAAAACTTGAATAGGACATCTGAGCAACAACCAATGCCACCAAAAGCAGGAGAGAACAAGCACCAGAGAAGAACCAAAAGTTGGATTTTGGAATGGAAAAGCAAAAATAGGGGGGCAATGGGAGGGTAGAAAGGAAGGGGAAGGGAGGGCTGAGGGTGCGAAGATGGATGGGGTAGGGAGGGTTAAGGATGTGGCTGGGCATATTGGTAAAGGGAGGGATTGTGAGTAGGAATCAGGGGTCGGGAGGAGGCTAAAATGATCAAACTGGAGGGCTACAGAGGGTACATATGGGATATTATTAAACATAAGGTAAGACAAGGTGAGAATAGACCATTTCGACAAATTGGTGAAATAAAAACATGTGATAAAGGTGT
Organism: Ceratopteris richardii; assembly: GCA_020310875.1. Classification (NCBI taxonomy): domain Eukaryota; kingdom Viridiplantae; phylum Streptophyta; class Polypodiopsida; order Polypodiales; family Pteridaceae; genus Ceratopteris; species Ceratopteris richardii. Next base: position 84,194,512 of record CM035433.1, on the reverse strand, counting down.
TCAAAACATGTGTGTTGGGACCAAAAGTCATAGAAAAAGTGGGAATTTGTAAAAATAAAGTCAAAAACTGAGTCTAGAGGTGCCAAAAAACATGAAAATGACTCCATTTTTGGAAAAAACGGCCAACCGAGGCACGATCCAGAGCCAAAAGCTTTTAGCCATTAAAATAAAAAAAAATAATAAAAATTAAATTATATATATATAATAAAAATTAAAAAACGTGTTTCCCTTGTTTTTTTTTTTTTTTTTTTGGAACGCCCATATGAAAAATAAATAAATAAAGTAAGTAAAAACAAAATAAATAAAATAAATAAAATAAAAATAAAAAGAAAAATATTAAAATAATAATAAAAAAACAAAAAATAAACAATAATAAAAAAAGAAGAAAAATAAAAATAAAATTGGTTGGGGGGGGAGGGGGCTGTCAGAACAGGGGGTGGGGGGGATGTTCGGTGGTGTCGGTGGGGCGGGAGGGGGGGGGGGGGTGGGGGGGGGGGGGGGGGAGGGGGGGGGGGGACGGTGGTCGGCGGTGTCGGTGGGGAGGGGGGGTGGGGGGGGAAGGGTTTTTTTTTTTTTTTAATTATTTAATTTTTTTAATTTAATTATCCAAAAACCAAAGAAAAATACCTGAAACATATAAATAAATTGCAAAAAAAATCCAAAAAACCTTAAAAAAATTCTGAAAAATTTTCCTAGAGTGTTAGACCAGTTTCTTCACTCAAAACCACAGAGAGCTTCCTTTATTCCTCAAATTTGGCAAGAAAAAGACTCATGAAAAAGGAGAAAAATTATAGAAAAATTCTAAAAATTGCTTGAAAAATGTTGAAAAAATTCCTAAAAACTCCAAAAATTGTACATTCGCAAAGTTGATGAAATGGCTACTAAATTTGCTAAAAACTCAAGAAACAAGCATGAATTGGATAAAGAAAACTACTAAAACTTAAGTAAAACTGACGAGAAAAGACTATGTACAACCTGGAGAAATTTTGCAGGTTCCAGGTGATCCAAAAATCTTCACTTTTGTTGATGATAGGCCTTGAGCCTTGTATTGTTGACTCAGAGAGACTCCTCCATAATCTGCAATTGTACTACACTTCATTGATTTTGTCTTCTCCTTGGGCACACTGGTCATCTGATAGGGGTACCCTAAATCCTTCATTAGAATGTTATCTCCTCCAGCAACTTTATGACTTAATCTACAAAAGTTTATTTTGATTATTCCAGCTTCTCCATCCAGTGGAACCCTATGTTTCCAAAGAGTTGCAGGTGCTCCTTCCACATTCTTGTAAAGCCCTGCACTTGCTATCATTAAACTTGACATAACAATTGATATCCATACCAGGATCCCTAAAACAGTGGCCATTGACATATGATTTGAAGCATCTTCATCACGGCTACACTTAAGGAGTACTTTGCTTTTCTTCTCTTTTCCATGGCCTTTGACTGAGACTGTTTCAACCTGAGTGATTTCCTCTTTTTCTTCATATGCTTCTTCTCTACTTGAGTTTGGGAAAATTCCATAGCAGGAAGATGGGTCTTCTGCATGGAGCCAAGCCAACATGTTTTCATCTTCATATAAATCTGCTCCTTCAAATAGATCTGCTTCTGGGTTGTCCACCACTTCTTCTTCCATACAAATACCAATTGTCTGCATCATACTAGTATTTCTCTGATTGTCTGGTCCTTCTTCTAGAATTATCTGCTGCAACTCTTTTCCCTCCTGCTTTACCCACATTGTGTCTTTGCCCCAATCATGCAACACACTGGCATGCCTTAACCAAGGTCTCCCAATTAATAGGGGGAAACTTCCTTCTACCTGTGGCAGCCTTAAAACAACAAAGTCCAAGTTAAAGATGGTACCTTGTATTTTGACTGGAACTCCAGGGACCACACCAATAGGCCTTACTATGCTTTGGTCTGCCATTGTTACAGTGAAGTTGGCAGGTCGTGAAGGGTATAGTCCAATATTTTTCATGGTATATTCAGGCATCAAGTTAATGCCAGAACCACCATCCACAATAACTCCTTGAAACTCATGACCTTTAATAGAGACTGTTAGCCGAGGGCTCTTGTAATCTGTGAGGGGTGCTTCCCCTAAACATTTATCTTTATGCATAACAGAAGCCTTTGCCACTAAACTTGTTGTGGACATTTCATCAATTATCTGCAAGAGTTCTGACCTGAACTTCCCATCCATCTTTATTAAATAAAAAATACTAACCTCCTTTTTCATGGACTTGAGCAGTTTGGAAGCTTCTGATTCCTTAAGAGCATGGGCTGCATTTGACTTATCAAACTGCTCATGAGCCCTGTTGAATGCATATTCAATGGCATCACTGGTACCTGTGAAATTTTCTTTTTGCCTTATATCTGCACTTGTGTTGGCTTTTTCTTCAGACACACCTTTGTCTCTGTTTAATCCAGTAATCATTGATTCTTGACCTATTTCCACTGGAGCCTTCCCCTTACTTCTTGTCTGCACTGTAAAAGATTCTATTTCTTCTAATTGCACCACCCTGGTAGATGGAGATGGCTCATTGATTGGATCGCACACTTCTTCCTTGTGCACATAAATCATTTGAATATGGGGCCCGGAGGAAGAGGCTTGATTCTTAGGACAACAATTTGTATAATGGTCTCTTGCATCAGGGCAGTTCCTGCAAGGAGGGGCATTTTCTGGTAGGGTGCACCTACTTTGATAGTGCCCACATTCTCCACATCTGAAACAGATGATTGGCCTCCTAGGCCCATTTCCAAAGTTATTCCTCTGTCTAGGATTATAGTTGTTACCTTGATTTGGTGCAGCAGCCATCACATTTGCTGGTGTTGGGGGTCCTCCTTGTGTCCAGTATGTCGTTGCAGGCATTCCTCTTGATTGGCATTCATGGGCCTCATGGCCAACCTTCCTGCATAATTGACAAGTCACACTTAACAGAGGACATTCACTTACTATGTGACCTTGCTTGCTCCACATGGAACACCAAAGTCCACTCTTGATGCCACCTCCTTTGAGCTCCTGCAACTCCTGTCGTAGCTGAGCCAATTCCTCTGCCTGGGCCTCCTCCTCCTTTTGGAGCTTTAGTGCTTCAATCTCCCTTCTCAACTGAGCAACAACATTCTCTTCCTCTTTGTAGGGCTTATTTCTTTTTAAGCCCTCCAGCTCTTTCCTTAGCTGTATCACTGGATCCTCCATTTCTGTACCATATGTTGGTTGGGAAGAGGTTGCTCCATACTGGTACCTTATCTGCTCCAAGCGTGTGGCTGTGCTGATGAACTCCTCTATGGAGGCTGTAGGTAGCACTAATTCCTTTATTTTGCATTGGGTGGCCACTGGTAGGGGCTTAGCCAACCATTTCTTGACAAAAAAGTCGTGTGATGGATCTGGCAATTTAGCCATTAGTGCTTTGGCCCGAGTCACAAACTCTGGGAACTTTTCTCCTGGACCTAATCTTAAATTTTCTAGCTCTTCTATGATAATCTCCGCAGTGTTGCCATGCTGGAACTGATTTTTAAAAGCATCTTTCATCACATCCCAAGTGGTAAAATGATTTTCAGCAAACTGGCTGAACCACTTATCAGCTAATCCCTCTAATGTGGCAGGGAAGAGAATCAAAAAGGCATCCTCCCTACCCATTAGGCCTCTAGTCTTACATAGTGCCAAAAACCTTCTAATGTGTTCATCTGGATCCTCCTGAGCTAGGCCTTTGAAAGAAGGAAACTTTATATTTAATCTAGAGAGTAAAGTTTCCAAGTCTACCTAACCCGCCATGCTCTTGACTGATGATGTTGAAGATAGTGGGTTGGAGGACCTTCTAGCAACCTTCCTTCTTGTCTGCTTGCAGGTGACCCTCAATGTTTGGGACCGGGTTGCGGTCATGAGCAGCTCATAGCCCACTGAATATGAGACACTTGATAAGAATATTTACCTTTTGTTTGATGAAGTAGCATTGTGGTTCTGTCGACACGATCTCTTCTATGCTTTGCACTTGGATTCTCCTAAGCTCAAATCTCCTTGGAAGTCCCACCGTGCGTGCCAAATTTTGTTGGTGGATTCTTAGACAAGAAGGAGTTTGAGGGTTTGTAGGAGAAAAGGGAAGAAACAAGAAGAGAAAATACACCTGGAAGCTTCTGCCGATTGATTACAGTAAGACAATTACAATGTTTGAAGTACAAGACAAGCCAATACCTCTGTGCACAATCCCATAGAGTGCCCAATTACAAAATACCCAATATCCCAAAGTCTTCTTGCCGCCAGCCTCCTCCGCACCAGACCTCCACCTACTTCAAGCTTATCCTTGTGCACACCTTGCACCAAGCTTCCACAAAGGGGGGAGGAGTGAATACCTTCTGTCGGCACGCGCCCACTGCAATGGGACCTTGAGATACTTGGGGGGACTAGCTTAGCACTCTCTGCACAATCCCTTAGGCACTCCCTATGCACTCCTTCACTTCCACTTCTCTGCGTCGCACACTGGTGACTCTTGCACTTCTCTCTCTTACTTCACTTAGCCTATGCTTCTCTTGCTTACTCTAAGATTGGTCCAAGAATGGCCTTGCCTTGATTTTAGTGTGTCGATCCCGTACGCTCCTAACTGCAATGGTATCTTGGTGCTCACTTTGATGTCCCAAGATTGTCTTTACAAGTGGCAGCCAACGACTCACTGTTTTGTCCTGTAGTGACTTTAGACTAAAACCCAAAATTTTAATGGGGGGCTATACTTTCACCTGTGCGTACGCCGCTGCCGATTCACATGCCTTCACATTTCCTTTTAAGTCTTCACTTTTGCACATAAAGGGGGGGTTTCACCTGAACCTTCCAAAACACTTTAAAACACACTTTGAACCTTAGGGAAATTAGAGAAAATATCTCTGCCACCTGCAATCCACTTTCTCCAATTTACCCTTTGTGGACAATTAATTGTGCACCACCTGTGCACTTTGACACCTGCACTTTAGCACTTTGACTCTGCACCTGTTGACTTTGACCTTGACCTTGTTGACTTTGATCAATTGACTTTGACCTTTGACTGTGACTGCAATTGACTTTGACCAACTTGACTTTTATGGGCTCAACATGAAGCATTTTTGGTCCTCATTGAGCCACTTTTTCAAGCGGTAAGAAATTCTATTGGCAATAACTTTTGCAAGAATCTTGTACCCTATTTGAAGTCATGATTGGGCACTAGTTTTCAATCCTATTCTTGTAATCTTTATTATAGATAAGCTTGATGAAACCTTTGTTTAGGCATTTAGGAAGTGCTCCAAAAGCCGATGCCACCACCTATCTGAAGGATTTGAAAAATTCATTTGTGAGGCTATCATGACCCAAGCTTTTCCCATTGGGGAGCCTATTGATAGCCTCAAGAATCTCATTATCAATAAATGGGTGCATCAAGGAGATACTTTAGATTATGTGGTATTCTCAAGGGAAAGACTCTCAAGATGTTCGCCATGCAATGTGGCCTATGGGGAGATGGGCGTTGAGACCCCTAAGAGTTGAGTAAAGTGGTTAACAATAATAGCACTCTTTTCTTCTTCCGTTTTGCAATCAATCCTATTACTACCAATAAAGAAGGGAATAGAGTCCCTTGTTTGCTTCCTCTTGAGTATGACACACATCTCTTCAGTTGGTTTGACCGCCTTACATGCCCACCAATCTTTAAAGTATACTTGTAGTTCTTTCCTTTGAATTTCTTCCTCATATTTCAGCATGCCTCTGATTTTCCATAGTCCCATCTAGTATTGGTAGTTCCCTTTGTTCACTTCCTCCTCAAGATGTGAGAGCCTCCGATAGAGGTTCTCTTTCCACCTCCATTGAACATTGTGAAGTCTCTTATGAGTCCTCACCAAAATTTGACAAGTCTTGTCAATTGTGGCTCTCGTCCATTTGGTTGGTGAAGCGCCATTGGTGAATGCTGAGTTCGAGAACAAGGTAATTTCTTGATGGACAGAGGGAAGAGTGAAAGAAAATGGACAAGCATGAAACCAAGGTGCTTTCCTTAGTTTGGCAATTAGCTTGAAAGTGACAATAAAAGGATAATGGTCTAATATGGCAAGGTCAATGTGTCGAGAGATGATGGGTTGGCCTCATTGATGGATAATGTTTTGCATAATATATCTTCTATCAAGTCTTGATTTCCTCAAGAGGTCCCCAAATTGGAGGTTCGACCAAGAGAAGCCATTGTTATTTTAATCTCCACTAGGTCCAGGTGGAGCTTGATTTTGTACTAGATGTCTTTCTCTTGACCATCAATAGTATGCCCCCTATTGCCCCACTGATCTGAAGGGTCTTCCACCATGTTGAAGTCTCCACAAATCAACATCACGTTGTGGGAAAATCAATCCAAAGAGACCTAGATATCTATCCTCTCCAACCCCCTATTTGGGGCATACATGGAGACTACAATGAACTGAAAGGGGCCCCTGAAGGAGGCGAAAATCCAACGATGATTCTAGTCTTCACAAAAGTTGACTAATCTACCAAACCTAAAGTTATTTATTACAATAGTTGTACCATCAGCCTCTCTAGGGTATGAAGCGATAATCAAGACATGAGTTGAAGAGATGTGTTTGAGTCATTTCTGCACGTCCTCTCCATCAATTTTAATCTCTTGAATACAAATGAAATATGGGTTTTAGGCTATTATCTCGAAGCCCCTAGCAAATAATAGCCGCTCTTGAGGGGTCAGTCCACCCGTTGGCATTAAATGATATGATAATCATTGACGATGGTTACCCTCTTTCCAGAGAGGGACCTTGTCTTTTTTCTTCTTGGGTCCTTTTTTTTTCCCTCAAAAAACAGGGGTCTAGACCATGTATCTTACCCTTAAGGAGGATCTTCCATGGCATTTCCAGTGGTTGTTTCCCCTTGTGAGTCACCTTTTGCAGGAGCGAATTCAACACCTTTTTCGGGAGTGTCCATCCAATGATGGAGCTCTCACTATCCGAGTTGTCATCATTGCTAGTAGTGAAGCCATCCTCTTTACTGGTGGTATAATCCTCTTGGTTCTCTACTCTGTTGGTGGCAATCTCCAAGGTTTTACCTTCAATGTCTACTTCATAAAGGTTTCTTCTAGAAAAGTCCAACTCGTTGATCTCCTTTTCTAGGTTTTAGTACAACTTATTTAGAGGAGCCACGATTGTGGCGTCCCTCTCAAAGGACCGTCGAGAGCTTCTTTTCCTTCTATGTCTAACTTTGGTGAACCCTTCTGAGTATGTCTCTAAGACCCCAGTGTCTTTCTCTTCCTCAATGAGAAGTAGACAAGCTTGTGCCCTAGTGCTTATTTAATCTTCTTTGGTGGCTTCTTGGTTTTGATTTTCTTTGGTGGCTTCTTGGTTTTGTTTGAATTTAGAGGAGTTAAGTCTCTAAGGGAAATCCTTAATCCTCTCTCCTTGAAGGCCACAATGAAAACATATGTGATCTTTTTTTCTCAAACCTCCCGTTCCCCTAAGTCTATGGCAGTCTTCGAGGGGAGAGCCTTGTTAAGGTCAATCTTGATGCATATCTACGGGTGTCATCATGTGTTGAAGAAATACCTCACTCCTTTGTAGATGAAGCCCCCCCCACATCCTCTTTCAAGGGCACCGGTCAACCAATAGGTGCAATAATATCCCTCAAGAAGTCATATAGAAAAAAGGAAGGTTGGGAAGCTCAACCCAGAGCGGGTAGTGCAAGGATTTAGACTTTTTTAGGAAAAAGTCTGGGCACCACTTAAAATGCATAAGGTAGACCGCCAAACTCGCTAGTGCCCACTTGAAGTGCGTCGAATGCCATCTCCACATTCTTGAAGACCAAAAGTAAGTGGTTCACAGTCAAAACTAACATTTTCTCACTATCAAACCATGTGGGAACCACTCCTTTCGAACCTATAGATGCACGGACTCTAGAGGGGGCCTTGTGCCAAACAATTGACCAATAAGGCACATTTTCTAAAGTTCTTTTTGCTTTGCCAAGATAATTTTCAGCTTAAGGTTACCACCAGGGGAGTGACATATGGAGGATCCCCTACTGCCTCACATGAACCCAATAGGGATCCCACATTTCTCACCACCAGGGAATGGTGCTCATCGACCTAAAGAAGATGTGTGAAACATCTTCGATAGACCGGTAGCAGCGTTTGCACCAGGGAGGGATCCCACAAATTTTGCTAGCCTTAAGGTTGGTCCAGATTCCATGATGAAGAATTTGCCATAAGAGGACAGGCTTTTTGATTTCTATGAGGGGGTGCCAGATAGCCATGAACTTCATGTCCCACCGAAGCCGCGTCCATGACAGGCACCACTTTTTGTTGAGGTTAACCTGATAGTCGATCGTTTCTTTGATGTTCGGGATTTTTGATAGGCTATTCCCATTGTGCCATTTGAGACCAAGCGAGCTCGACCACGCCTTCAAACTTTAGGCTAGAGGAAACGCGAAGCATTAATCTGTTGAACTATTCGATCAAGAGACCATCAAAAGGTCTGCATAGAAACTAAAGGTAATGACATATCGATTCTCATACTTTAAAGAAGATATTGCCTTGATTCTCTGAAATAATAAGAATTTGGTTTCTTGAAAGTTTTTCTCGTAATCCAAAATCAAAAGTTCTTCCCGTAATAGGACATTCCACTGCATACCATGGTTGAAGCTTCCGCCTTTGCACAAGGCACACATACAAAGCATAGAATGTGTCCATTGTGACTCATTCAGAGAGATTATATCGATCACGATTGATTCGCGGGCATTGTGGAAGTGATCACAATCTGGGTGGATCGGGTCTAGTCGTGACACACATAGAGTGTGAAGCTAGTGAGTTTTGACAAGTACAAAGCAAGGCTTGTAGCTAAGATATAAGCAAAAGCATGGCATTGAATGTGAAGACTTTGGATTCGATACGTAAGAGGTAAAAGAGTTACTTCTCATCGTCTATTTGTTAGTTTCTCATCATACGTAAGAGGTAAAAGAGTTACTTCTCATCGTCTATTTGTTAGTTTATTTCTAATATCTCAATAGTCTTGATCTTACTCTTACTACTTTAGCGAAAAAGAGTTACTTCTCATCATCTATTTGTTAGTTTATTTCTAATATGTCAATAGTCTTGATCTTAGTCTTACTACTTTAGCGAAAAATGTTTCGATTGTATGTCAATAATCTTGACCCATGTCTTGGTTAAAATGAAATGACTTTTTGTTGATCAAGATAAAGTCATATCAACTAAGGCTTAAGCTTTAGATCTATTTTTCTTGATCTTCAAATCTAATAGCTTGCACTCAGGATTTTCTAGAGATCTACCCCTCAACATAGGTCCTGTTGGTGCAAATCAAGCCTTCACATTTGGCTTGCATCCTTGGAAGGAGGTCTCACATGTAGCAAGAACCATAGAAACACTTGCCTATGTGTTATTAAATTTTACTCATTGTAAAAGTCTATATGACTTGGCATTTACATGTAATCACTTTAATCACTTACCTACTTGATTGGATTCGTGGAAAAGTGGATGGTTTAGTAGAGAGAATATCTCCTTACTTTTAGAGGAGTGATTATAGGAGATTTGAATTTGAATTCAAATTCAAATCTCAACTCAACTTCTATAAAAGATGTAATGCAAAAGTCGCGGGTACTTCAGCTCATATCCCGAGGCAATTCTGTATCAACATTTGAGTGTGTGAGGACTTCTTCATAGCCTACACCTCTGAGTACCATTTGGCAATGTTTATCATGTCAATGGGAATGTACATCAATGTGAATTAATACATATCATTACATTCATTATCTCTGTTTTCTTTGAGTCATCATCTCCAAGTCTGTCAACTTCAAAGGGGCATATCTCAGGATCTACTGAACCAAATCAAGTGATTCAAGGCTTGTTGGAACTAGCACAAAGTCAGCTGCACGCCTACAAAATTTGAAGATCATTGAATCAGCCGTCTGGGAGAAATCGCGCTCGAAGTGATCTCTGGTATCTTTCTGCAAAGCTCCTAAAAAGTCGGGAGTGTTCCTAACTTTGCTTAAGTGATTTCTCTGAGTATAGTCTATCATTTTATCTCATTCCACTTGCAAATGGTAGCTTACTAAGCTAATAGAATATCTCTAGAAGGAATTTTGCCAATTGTAAGTGTGCTGGTCATACTGAGTGAAAGACTGAGCAGGTATCATGACAAAAATAGAAAGTTTTTGAGCTTTGTGATTTACAAACTTATCTGTTTTGATCAAGTCAGTACTCAAACTTTTTCGAAAGTACATATAGCATATTTTGGTATCATTTGGAAGCTCAAGGAGTCTACTAAGCATATCTGAAGCAAAGGAGGGCTGAAGCAAAGCAGGTCTAGCAGCTTCAACTCAATCTCTTGAGTGCATCCAACCATCTCTCCCAACAGTGGTATCAGAGCAAATAAGGTAACCATGGGAGATGGTTTTCCTTCATTCATTGACAAATTGGACAGGAACAATTACCAAGCTTGGTCTCTAAGGATGAAGACCTATCTACAAGGAAGAAGCTTATTTGGATTCATATCAGGAGATGAGGAATTGCCCTCATTCAAAGCTAGAGGACTACCCACCAAGGATGAACAAGAGAGACTCAACCAATGGTGTGCAAAAGATGCTTTGGCAAGGTCTTACCTTCTTAACTCTATATCTGATTTCCTTTTACCTCATGTAAGGAACTGTAAGACTTCCGAAGAGACTTGGGAAACTCAGTCAACATATTTCTCTTCCAACACAAGGGCCAGGAAGAATCAACTGTGGATTGAATTCACAACCCTTAGGAAGCAACCTAAGCAATCAGCCTCAGAGTATGTGACTAAGATTAAAGATGTGGCAGACCAATTAGCAAGCATTGGAGAGGAGATTGAAGAGGAGCAAATAGTCAGGCAAGTAACAAATGGACTCAAGGCAGATGATAAGTGGGAAAGCTTCACCACTACAATGGACCTCTACATGGACATACATACCCCAGATCTCACAACACTCATGGGCCAACTATTCACACATGAAGCAAAGTTTACAAAGGCAGGAGATCAATCAAAAGGTAACAACCCCTCTGCTCTATATACTGATAAGAAGGTTAAAGATAAAGGTAAAAGTAAGAAGGTTGATGAAGAAGGTTCTACCTCTCAAGCAAACTATGCAGGGAGAGGTAGATCCTCAAGAGGAAGAGGCAGAGGAGGTAAGTCAGGTAGGGGGAGACCCTACAACTCATCACCATGCAACATTTGTGGATTGTCCAATCATACCACAGATGAATGCTACAAGAACTACAAGAATCAGAGAGGAAGAGGCTACTCAAGAGGTGGATACTCTCAAGGGAGAGGCAGGTTCAACCAACACCAAGGCTACAATGGATACAACAATCAATACAACAACAATTACAACCACAACCACAATGGTAACTACCAAGGTGGATTCGGAAATAGAAGGGATTACAACAACTACACAGAGGAGCAAGATGACTCCCTATTGATCATGAATATGACCTCCAAGGCAGGTACAAATGATGATCATTTATTTTATATTGACTCAGGATGTTCTAACCATGTAGCTGGCAATGTGGCACTACTCTCTGATTTGGAAGAAACCAAGGGCAAACATCAGGTACAGACAGGTGATGATACTAAACATTCTGTTGTAAAGATTGGAAATGTAAAGACATGTGATGGTAACCAGAATCTATTGAGCAGGGTACTTTATGTACCAACCATCACCGAGAATCTAATGAGTGTTGATCAGATTGTGGAGAAAGGTTTGCAGGTCAGGTTCACTCAACATGGAGCATATGTGGAGGACCCAAGACATGGTTTCAAAAGAATTGCCAAGGGGGAGAAATCAGGTAGATTGTTTAGTTTTGAGCTAGAAGACACCAAGAACATTGCTTTATATAATTACAAGGATCAAACACTTTCAGAGTTAGAAATATGGCACAAGAGGTTAGGTCACATAGGTGAAAGAACCCTAAAGCAAATGTGCAGGGATCAATGTGTGCTTGGGATACCTAATGTATCCAAGCAACACATGATTTATAAGTGTGGAGCTTGTCAGTTTGGTAAGTCTCACAGGTTGCCCTATTCAAGGAAAGGTTTCATGCATGAAGACTACCTAGACTTGGTACACACAGATGTTTGGGGACCTAGCAAGGATCCCTCCATTTCAGGTTCAAGGTATTATGTGTCCTTGATTGATGACTATAGCAGGTGGACTATCTTATACTTTATGAAGCATAAAGATGAAGTGTTTAATTGTTTCAAGAGGTATCTTGCACTTGTTGAAAACCAAACAGGAAGAAGCTTGAAAAGGCTAAGGTCAGATGGAGGAGGAGAGTACTTCTCCAATGAGTTTGAAGACTTCTTGCAGGAAAGAGGCATCAAAAGGGAGATAACTACAAGGTACTCACCTGAGCAAAATGGGGTAGCTGAAAGAAGGAATAGACTCATAGTAGAAACAGCTAGGTCTATGCTTAATGAATAGAAGCTGCCAAATTATCTTTGGGCAGAAGGTGTATCCACTGCCACCTATCTCATAAATAGGTTGCCATCCAAATCACTTGATGGCATGACACCATATGAAGCTTGGCATGGTAAGAGACCTTCTCTGGATCATTGCAAAATCTTTGGTTGTGTAGCATATGTGCATATTCCCTCACAGGTAAGGGGAAAGCTAGACCCTAAGGCTGAAAAATGTATCTTCATTGGTTATGATTTGAACCAAAAGGGATACAGATTCTACAACCCAACAAACAAAGGCTTCAAGGTAAGCAGAGATGTCATCTTTGATGAGAATGACTCATGGTATGAGAATGAATGCAGGAAGGTTAGTCTACCCTATGATATGGAAGAAGATTTCCCAAAGCTCACCAAGGAGGAACCAATCCAGAAAGAAGACTCAAGCTCAGATGATGATGATACAATTAACCTTGAGGAATTCAAGGCTTGGAAGTCCAAAGGAAAGATGAAGATGAAGAAGCTAGAGGATATACCAGAATCCTCAACTCAAGCAATGAGGAGATCTCAGAGAGAAAGTAAGAAGCCTATTAGATATGGGTATGATACTTCTCTTGTAACCAAGCATTCTGTATATCTTGCAAAGGATTTGTTGAATGAAGAACCAGGTACCTATGAAGAAGCAATCACCAAACCAGAATGGAAAGGAGCTATGGATGAAGAAATGGAAGCTCTCAAGGAGAGTGATACTTGGGACTTGGTACCCAAGAAGGACTCTATGAAGGTGATAGGATCCAGATGGATCTACAAGCTAAAGAGGAATTTTGATGGAACAATAAACAGGTACAAAGCTAGGTTGGTTGCCAAGGGTTTTGCACAAACCCAAGGCATTGATTATGAGGAGACATTTTCTCCTGTGGCTAAGATGCCAACTATCAGAATATTGGTGAGTGTAGCTGCATCCAAGAATTGGAACATGTACCAATTAGATGTCAAGAATGCTTTCTTGAATGGATGGATATCTGAAGAAATCCACATGTCACAACCACCTGGCTATGAAGATCCCAAGAAGGTAAACTATGTTTGTAAATTGAAGAAGGCTCTATATGGTTTGAAGCAGGCACCTAGAGCATGGAATTACAGGTTGACAACATACCTCCAAGACCAAGGATTTGTGATGAGTAAAGCAGACACTTCTCTATTCGTAAAGAGGAGTAGTACAGAGGTAATCTACTTGTGTGTTTATGTTGATGACATCATCATTACAGGTAATGATGTCTTAGACACATCAAAGGACAAATGATGAAGGAATTCAAGATCAATGATCTTGGATTATTAAAGTACTTCTTAGGTCTTGAGTTAGTCTACACCAACTCATGTATATATATTACTCAAAAGAAGTATGTACAGGATATGGTCAAGAAGTTTGGCTTGCAGGATGCTAAAGTCTCAACTACTCCAATGGAGGTCAACCTAAAGCTAAGTGATCATGAAGGGGATGAAATACAAGACATTACAGGATATCAAAGCATGGTAGGTAGTTTGAATTATGCTACCTTGACAAGAATTGACATAGCATATGGAGTTAGTGTACTAAGCCAATTCATGCACAAACCAAGGGTACCTCACCTAGAGGCAGCGAAGAATATCTTGAAGTATTTGAAAGGAACTCAAAGTCATGGTTTGTACCTTCCTTATACATCAGATATTGACATTAAAGTATATTCAGATGCAGATTGGGCAGGATGCAAGGATGATAGGAGAAGCACATCAGGTTACATTTGTTTTGCAGGAGATAAACCTATTTCTTGGTCAGCCAAGAAGCAACCTACAGTGGCTTTTTCATCCACTGAAGCAGAGTATAGAGGGCTTGCCAATGCCACTCAAGAAGCTATCTGGTTAAAGCTTTTGTATACAGAGTTAGGTCTATACACTAGACCTCCAATCATCTTTGGAGATAACACAAGCTCTCTTCACCTTGCAGCTAATCCAATATCATGCTAGAACCAAACACATAGAGGTTCATTACCACTATGTGAGAGAGAAGTTACTAAGCAAAGAGATTCAATTGACTTATGTGTCCACTAATATGCAATGTGCAGATTTACTCACTAAAGCATTGGATGGAAACAAACTATGCAGATTCAAATCCATGATTGGATTGCAGGATGTGATTGAAGACTAAAGATGAAGACTTAAGCCAAAATGTGTGGCTTGAGGGGGAGCTGTTGGTGCAAATCAAGCCTTCACATTTGGCTTGCATCCTTGGAAGGAGGTCTCACATGTAGCAAGAACCATAGAAACACTTGCCTATGTGTTATTACATTTTACTCATTGTAAAAGTCTATATGACTTGGCATTTACATGTAATCACTTTAATCACTTACCTACTTGATTGGATTCGTGGAAAAGTGGATGGTTTAGTAGAGAGAATATCTCCCTACTTTTAGAGGAGTGATTATAGGAGATTTGAATTTGAATTCAAATTCAAATCTCAACTCAACTTCTATAAAAGATTTAATGCAAAAGTCGCGGGTACTTCAGCTCATATCCCGAGGCAATTCTGTATCAACATTTGAGTGTGTGAGGACTTCTTCATAGCCTACACCTCTGAGTACCATTTGGCAATGTTTATCATGTCAATGGGAATGTACATCAATGTGAATTAATACACATCATTACATTCATTATCTCTGTTTTCTCTGAGTCATCATCTTCAAGTCTGTCAACTTCAAAGGGGCATATCTCAGGATCTACTGAATCAAATCAAGTGATTCAAGGCTTATTGGAACCAGCACAAAGTCATCTACACGCTTACAAAATTGGAAGATCATTGGGTCAGCCATCTGGGAGAAATCGCGCTCGAAGTGATCTCTGGTATCTTTCTGCAGAGCTCCTAAAAAGTCGAGAGTGTTCCTAACTTTGCTTAAGTGATTTCTATCATTTTATCTCATTCCACTTGCAAATGGTAGCTTACTAAGCTAATAGAATATCTCTAGAAGGAATTTTGCCAATTGTAAGTGTGCTGGTCATACTGAGTGAAAGACTGAGCAGGTATCATGACAAAAATAGAAAGTTTTTGAGCTAAAGTGTAATATAACATAGAGAGTTAAGTCAATAGAATTTGGTACAATGTTAAACATAAGCAAAATCTGAAATAGAGCAAAATCTATGTACATAATGGCCTACACATTAACTTGGTGGTCGTAAAATTCAAGAATTACATAAAAAAAGAAGAGGGTAGTTATAAAATGGGATTGCACTACTTTGAGGGTGATGATCACCTAATCTTAAATTTTATGAACTTTGCCTAAAGTTTGAGATAAGTTTCCCCATATTGGCTGTAAGCTTAGCTAGTTTGTAGAACTCATTCAGCACTAGTGTATTTCTAGCTGAATTGTGGATGATTAGAGTGAATCAAATCGTTCTATCCCAACTTTTATAGAGCATCTTAAAGCCTAGTAGGACATTATAGTCATACAATTGGGTAGAAAGATTTTCTTGAAGATTATAAGTGGAATATCGAGCAACATTCGAGTTACATTTGAACCCATGTAATACTTAACTACTCCAAATGATCTCTAGTGGATCTGAAGGGAATCTTCAAAGTTTTAAAGATTTAGAGGTTTCCACCAAGTTGTTGGAATCCTCCGCTATATTTTCAAAAGTTTAAAGGAGATTTGTTAGATTTTTTTGAACTACAGATTATCTAGATGAATGTTCAAGCGGATCAAATCACTTTCTAGAGCTGTAATGTATTGACAAAAAAGTATCGAAGAAAACAATTGAGGCATTAAAAGGTTCCGGTTTGATACAAGTCTACTCAATCTGATAAAATATTTACCATTGTTGTCGATCCATGCGTTTATCTATACCACCATGAACCAAGTCAATACCGATAGGGAAGGAACATCTTTGTTAACACTAACCTTTTTAGTAATCAGAAGTTCGGATCACATTTTTGTGAACTTGGTATGCATACGATGTAGCAAGCCTTATCATTCACACTTTTTACTTGATGTAACTTATCGCGTGGAGAGAATGATGGCAAATTGTATGCGTTAGGTAAGGATCAAACCATAGAGAGTGGCCTCTTCTAAGAAACAATCGTCTTTTGATTATAGAGATGAATAGAATAAGTCAAAACCATGCGCACATATTGGATCATGGGCCTTGAGAGTACCTGTTAAAATTCTCATACGTCAAAGCATACTTTTAAGGTTGAAAATGTTCTTTAAGAGGGGAAGTGGGGATTCTTATAAAGGAACTTGGCAGGAAAAATATATCTGAAGCTAAGATAATACTTCTCACGAGGAATAGGAAAGCTAACAGCTTAGCCTAGTGTTAATTCTAATGGACACAAAGGAGAATATCGTGGATTCTAGCTAGAGACGTTTGGTGGGAGTTAGTTTTCCTTTAAGATCTCTAGAGATTTCTAGAAGCATTGAACTGAAGTTGTCTTAAGCTTAGTCAAGTAGACAAGGACACATGGTGTCTTTACGACACGTAGACGATGGAGCACTAATAGAATTAGTAAGTTTGTGTCTGAGAATGCCCATTCCAGCTTGAAATATAGTTTATGTGTCCTATGCTCAATTCGAATCCCTTGTGAGGAATGATAGCCCTCTTTTAGAAGGGAAGGATGTGCTATAATGAGAGGATGTGGCAAGTAGTTCGAATGCTTCCAATTCGTTGTTGTTCCTATATCTGCAATGCTGCGAAATAATGTTGCACCTCATTTTTTTGCGCCACAAAGTAATCTTGTACCTAATAACAATAGAAGCACTCCTAGTTGGCAAGAAAATCTACAAACTCCAAAACAATGTGTAAATCCCTTCACATGTTATCATATCAAACCCATAGCTTACTCAATCCGAGTCGTGATGATCTGAAACGATCTTAAATCCTCTAAAATGGCCAAGGTACTGCGAGGAAACGAAAAGTGCTGGAGAGGGCTGGCAAGTCCACAGTACAAAAGTCCAAAGGCGATGACTCAGCGCCTCGGCCATGGTAACAATCAAGATGGTTTTGAGCAAACATTTCACCAAGTCTATAAAATGTTTCCACCACACATGCCACAATTTCCAGATTGTCAGCCCTTTGACCCCGGACATATCTTATTGCTGCTGAGTTTCGCTCTTCACGCGAAGCAGATAAAGTTCACCCAAACTGAAGTAGATGAACTCATAAACCTTCAGCAGATTTAGGAGTGGATTGTCATGATTGTAATGCATTAGGCGTATACTTAAGATTCGTTCAATAATACAAAAACGTACCACTATATGCGGTCATTCGATTTAAGCGGCTGTGTTGCGACATGAGAATAATGCATGTATGAAACCCACTCATATGAACAAGTGAAAGTCCTCTATATATGTACACACCTTACGCTGAATAAATAATGTAACTAAAACCAAGAGACTTGTTCGTCTCCATGATGTCGCATATCTTTCTTTTGCTAGAGAACTAGTTGTAGTGAACTACTCCGCAGGAATTAGCCGTTTAATTTCCTCAGTAAGATCAAATAGGACATTGATACAGCCTCATTTGGGCTTTCTACAATGCGATCTCGTAAACTTCTTTAAAGTGCTCTCTTATTCCCTAATATTCTTTACACTGTCATTCGAAAGTTGGATCTCTTGACCTCTTCGAAGATTGACGTGCGCAAGAAAAATCGAAAGAGCTGTCCGCAGCTGGCGACGATGGATAGTGATGATGTGAGGATTTAATTATTCGCTTTAACAAAACATTCTCTGCGCTGCCCATTGAAGCTCTGATACCACCTGTCGTTTGATGCAGCTATGCGCTCGAGTCAACGGATACACGAAAGGAAGAATTCACACACTAAAAACAATGATGGAAAAATTTTCTTTCAGAGGCTGCGCTATATTCGTAGATATAAGCACATATTTATGTGTTTCCTATGCTACAAAAAGTTCCATGTCATCAATGACAATTACAATACTTAAATAACTTCTTGCTCACATTTGTGAAACTATGGGTGCCCAATTTTGAAGCGTTTAGGCGCATATGATGGCAAAAGCTCCAATCCAGGAGATAAACACATATTCTAGGTATGAATTAGGGACAAGGAACACTTCTATGAATGTCACGTTTCAGTTCATTAGCGGCTATATGTATATTATTGAGGTATTCTTCCATGTTTTCAGCGTTACAATTCATGACTGTATACATGCCCTTTTCATATGCAAATCCATTCTGACACGTGAAGGAAAAGATCTTAAAAGGATATTTGGCAATAAAGGTGACCACAGGTTTTTATAATTGCATAAGACCTAATTATATTAATTATGGTAATATGAATGTTATCGTGTGATTGTTGATTGGTTCAACCCTGTGGAGGCATCTGCCTCTTTACGATTTATATTAAAGCAGCGCTTTTCCGTGCCCTACGTCGTCGTTCCAGACATAATATAACATGTCTTTCTCTTATTCTTGCTTTTCTTGAGGATATGAAAGCATATGATCTTTGAACAGTAATAATATGTTAAATAATAGATGTTTACAAAGTACAGTAACAAGATCTAGAATGGTATATGCTCACAGAGTATGAATACCTGTTTGAATATTTATAACAAGTTTCATATTAAGTAAAACATGCAAACTTCATGTTTTATTGCTGAAGTTTGATTTATCAGTGTCCTATATTTATATCGGAAGACAACGATAGGTGAAAATCTTCTTTTCGTTATTAGTATAATTTATCATTGTACTAAATATTTATATGTTGAATGACATGGGTTTGTGTGTGTGTGTGTGTGTGTTGGTGGGGGGGGGGGGAGCTGGTACAGAGAGAGAAAGGGAGAGAGAGAGGAATAAATTTTTTGTTAATACTATCATTATCTTTTTAAATCGTCCAAGAGACTAGTTGTGGTGTAATGATCTGAGTTTGTGACAAAATAAGCATTGAGATATGTAATTTTTTTTTTGTTTTTGTTTTCCATTTCAAGTTTGACATTCTTGTTGTTCTTTCCTTTAGTTATTCTTACACTGGAGCCAATTATACTGTGGAAGAAATGACATATTCCAAAAGCATATTTGGATCGAGACCGCTGAGAACATCGTCAATTTTTTCGCACCCTTTGATTCATGTATGATAAAATTATCGCAGACTTTCAAGTTTCTTGCGACTGTGAAACAAAGGTACAGAAGAACTTCATGGCATTAGTCTAGGTGCGTTGAAAAGTGCGCCTGAAAGAGATCCTGCTATTATGGCAAAAAGACCTCAGTTAGCCATGCGAATGGATGTTCATGTTTTGTATTTCTGTATGACTACGTAAATGAGTCAAATGTGAGAAAAACATGAGCCGAAGCGCCGTCACGAAATCAAGAGCCGAAACGCCATCACAAAAGTTAATCAATTTCACATCGTGCTGCGCATATATCGTTTGCACAAATGTGAACTGCAAGTGTAATGGGGCAAGAGTCAGGGTCTTCTTCTATAAAAGGGGCCACAGTACTAAGAAAGAGACTTTTCCGAAAGGGTTTATGACCTACAGGTAGGCCACGTTGACCTACGGATTTTCGCATCATATTTGTCTGCGAATATTTGTCAAACATTATGAGAACGTTTTGGCGTTGGAGGTAATGAGAGTGAGACTAATAAAAGTAGAATAGTATTATTCAAAGTTCAAGGCGACAGTCAAGAACAGCCAAAATATGTACTTTCAACAAGAATCCTGAAGTACCAAAACAGATGTCAGCAGGACGTAGTTGAAAGATAGAAGTGTTTTGTTCTAATGAAAAGACAGTATCTGTTTCAACGACATTAAAAAATGCGCTACCTCTTACAATTAAGGAATTGTGTAAAAGCTGGATTTGGGTCGGTCGTTGGCATCTAAAATCACTCCATCTCCCGATTCGCCTCTTTACAGCTTATAGTAAAGCAGCGCTTCACCCTACATCTCCGTGCCCTAGGTCATCGTTCCACATAATAAAATATGACTTTCTTTTGTTCTTGCGTTTCTTTAGGATATGAAAGCATATGATCTTGGAACACTAATAATATCTTAAATGATAGATGTGCACAAAGTACAGTAATAAGATCTCAAATGGTATATGCTCACATTCTATGAATACCTGTGTGAATATGCATAACAAGTATGATATTAAGTAAAGCATGGAAACTTCATATTTGCTTGCTGAAGTTTGATTTATCCGTGTTCTATATTTATATCGCAAGACAACGATAGTTGAAAATCTTCTTTTCGTTCAGAATATAATCTATCCGTGTACGAAATGTTAATATATTGCCCTAACTCCATATGAGATTATTAACTTACTGAGTGTGATGCGTTTGTGTATGTGTGTGTGTGTGGGGGGAGGGGGGGGGGGTGTTTGGCAGAGAGAGAGAGAGAGAGAGGGAGAGAGAGAAATATAATTATTTTATTCGTATTACTATTATCTTTTTAAATCTTCCAAAAGACTAGCTGTGGTGTAATGATCTGAGTTTGTAACGGAATAAGCGTTCAGTTTCTGGTTAAGGTGTCGGAATATAAATTGTATTCACCAATAACAAAACATTGCTTTTTGTCCTATCGAGATATGCACCTTGTTTTTTGCTTTTGTTTTACATTTCAAGTTTGACTTTCTTGTTGTTCTTTCCAAAATATGTACTTCTTTCAATTTTTGACAGCCAAAATATGTACTTCTTCGACAAGAATAGCGAAGTACCTAAACAGATGTCAGCAGGACGTAATTGAAAGATAGAAGTGTTTTGTTTTGTTTTTAATAATGGAGGTTCAGTTGAAGCCTACTCCTCGAGCTTTAACTTTGAAAATGCAATTGTACGAGTGAACAAACATAGTACCCATGGGACTCCCTCGATATCAAAAAGTAAGATTTCGACTCCCCAAAAGCGACACAACAGAGGACTAATTTATTGACCAAAGCACTTGATGGTACTAAACTTTGCAAGTTTAAAGCTATGATTAGATTGTAGGACGTTCAACAGAATTGATGAAGACGAACAAGCCAAGATTTTTGTCTTGAGGGGGAGCTATGGGTGCAAATGCCAAGCCTTCACACTTGGCTAGGCATTGAAGAAGTTATGTGCAACTATTTGCAAAACCACATGAACCACTGCTTATGGTTTTTTACCATTAACTTTTTGTAAAAGCCAATTGACTTAGAGGAATCTTTTAAAGCAACTAAACTCGTGGAGTTAGGAGAGATAAAGCTACGAATCATTTTGGTGGAATGACTCCTAACTTGGAGAATAACGTTTAGGTAAAGAAAAGTTTGAATTTGAATTCAAACTTGGAGGCAAAGCATCTATAGAAATGGGATTTAATCTCGCGGTTGTATGCCCCCATTATTGAGCATATTGTGGATCATTTGTTGACGTTGAGAGGCTAACACTATATCCTACTCCAATCACCATCATTGGGCATCATATTCATGCCAATGATCATGTATAACATTGTTACATTATACATTATAGCTTTGATCATGTTCATCTTCTTCTCTGCTATGTTCACTCAGAACAATATACTTTAAATGCTCATCTATGAGTCATTTTTCCATCATTTTCAATTATCTATAGCTTGTTCGAATCCGCTCAAAGTCTGCTACATGCTAGCAAAGTTTGAAGAAGTTTCATGTAGCCAATTGGGAGAAAAGCATTTCGAAGTGCTCACTAGTCATCTTTGCACAGTTCCTAAATTATGGGGAGTAAGCTTCTACTTGCCAAAGACATTGCTTTGTGTATAATCAATCATTTTAAATGATTCCACTTGGGAACAATAGCTCTTTACGCTAATTAGATACCCTCAGAAGGAAGTTTTCTAATTTCTAATGTGTTGGGAGCACTGAGCTTAAGAACTAGCAGATGTGTGAACCAAAATAGCAAGTTTTTGACAACTTGTGATTCCTGAAGTTATCTGTTTTGGATAAATCATTACATTCATCAATTCTAGAATACATTAATACTTTATTCATGTCACTTGAAAGCTAAGAGGGCCTAATACTCAACTCTGAAGTGTATCAGGGCTGGTACCAAGCAAGTTTAGCAAGAATTACTTCATTTCTTGAGGTGTCAATGCATCTTTCCCAAAAGAAGCTATGATCAATCTTCTCATGAACAATGTATTTCTATAGTAGACTCATATGTTTAGTTCTTTGATAGTGGGGCAAACAAATACCTTACCTTGCATCCATGTTTCTTCAATTCACTTGAGCGTGCCCCTATAGTCCATACTATTACATGGGCTAAAAACTCTGCTTATCCTATAACGGAATTTGGTAAGATCATTTTGACTACCGTCGATGGTCTTTCTTTCATATTGTCTAATGCTTTGTATGTACCAGGGATCAAGAAAAATTTGTTGTCAGTTTTAGCATTAGCCAAGATTGTCTTGGTTGTCAAATTTGTTGATGAAAGATGTACAGTTCATGATTTGTTGAATGGCAATGTCATTATTGCTTCTCCCATTTTTTTTTGTGGGTTGTATAAGCTCATAGACTAAACAAAATTTGTGAATGATTCAACATGTGTAGTACAAGATTCTCAGGCTATCAAAAATGCAAAGCTTTGGCATGCATGCTTTGTTCATGTAATTTATGCTAGTTTGCTACATGTACAAAAATCTGAAATGATGTCGTCATTGCCCAAAGTTGAGGCACCTTTCAAACATTTTTGTGAAGGATGTATTCTATGAGAAATGCAACATTCCTACTTCCCAAAGGATGGTTCAGTTTGACCTACTAAGAAACTGGAGCTTATTAACAATGATGTCTATAGTCCTATGTAGAAATGCTCTTTTGGGAACTACCTTTTCTTTGTGACTTTTATTTATGATGTCTCTAGGCATGCATGGATGTATCCATTGAAAGTAAAGGCTGAAGATTTTATGTGCTTCAAACAAGTTTTGGTTTTGGAAGAAAATTTATCAACATGTAAAGTGGGCACCTTCTGTTCTGATCGAGAGGGAGAGATATATGTCTTATGGTTTTAATGCATTTCTAGCTGAGTGTGGGATAAAACATCAGTGTATAGTGTCATATACAACTCAACAAAATAGAGTTGCTAAAAGAAAGAATAGGTCTCTCATGGAGATGGCAAGGTGTGTGGTCAAAATTCAAGCATTACCACATAGCTTTTGGCTTGAGACTATTATGTGTGCAACATATGTACCTAGCAGGTGTCGAATCAAATCACTTTAGTCTATCACTCTATATGAGGCTTTTCATGGTTGCCAGCCATCTATTGCTCATCTGCATGTTTTGTTTTATCACCAATGAGACTTTAGTTAGCTCTATAGATGTGTATGAAACTTTGTTGCCTATTTTTATAGGTGAATAGCCAAGTTTTAGTCCAAATGAGGAAATTTTGTAGCCTTTATAGGTTCCACATGATGATGTAGATCATTGCATTTCTAATGAAGATTTAGATGATGCACTTGTTGATGAGAGGCCTGATATAGAGGAGGCAAAAAATATGCCTAAACGATTGTTGCAAAATTTACAAGATAGCAAATTAGATGCATGTCTATCATATCGTACTCGTTCAACTCTCATTGTGCTTCTTCTGCATCATATTGCTATATTATAGCTTCCTCTACTCTTTGCTATATTATAGCTTCCGAAATAGTATTTGCTTAATGTTTTTCTAGAGAAACACGTTGTTTGCATTGGGTAATGCGGAAGCCACGAAAGAAGAAGGAAATGGGAGCGAGAAAGTGAGCTTCATTGTGAAAAGAGAGTGTTGAGGATGATTATATTGAAATGTCCCTTCATTGACCCGACCGTCATATCATTCTCCATTGGAACGTCGCCACGTCGCAACTCTAATAATACGAAAGTGAGAAATAAAATCACGCGAACTATCATTATCATATGAAATATAGTATAATATATATAGTGTCTCTTTGTCTCTACATCGCGCTAAGGTATTTTTGAAGTTTCACTTCGATGGAACTTCGATTCCAATAAACTTGAGCTATATACGTATTTAAATTTCAGGCTTTTTGTATCCTGTTTGTTTGCATTCGGTAATGCGGAAACCAAGAAAGAAGCAAATGGGAGTGAGAAAGTGTGCTTCGTTGTGAAAAGGGAGTCTTGGGTCTGATTATATTCAAATGACCTTTCATATATATATATATATATATATATATATATATATATATATATATATATATATATATATATATATATATATATATGCATGGCTTTTTGTATCGTGCAGATGTAGTTTAATGGAGACCCTTAGCGAACATTGTGAACAGAACTATTGGCATTTCATATTGAAGAGCTTTGAGGAAAATTAAACTCCCCTGCTTGAATTTGAAATGGAGCTAAACTCCTTGTGAGCTTCCAAGCAAAATAAAATTTTCAATTTACATTTGAGGGATCTACAGTAATAAGCCTTTTTTTTACTCCCATATCTAAAATATTTCCATATTTACATTCCAGAAATGCTTTGAAAACCATTGTACGAATTTGAAAAAACAAAGTAGCATTGGCAAAACTGCCTGATATAAGATAAAGCAACACTGCTTTGCTTCTACGTAAAACTGGTCCAAGCTATTCTAACATGTAATTGGAATTTAGATTGTAACAAGATTCTATAATGCTCACTTAGTTTATTTACGATGCACAACATTCTACCAAAGTTTTTTTTTTAATTAATCCAAACGCAAGCTATTTCAAAACTTAAATTTCAAAGCGATTTCTGTAACTTATATTTGGATCTTTTGGAGTTGCTAAATGAATAATGCAAGCTATTGATCGATCAATTCATTGGATGTATGAGAGTCTAGAAAATCCTCCATGGGGCTATTTGCATACATCATTTTTATAAGATGAGGATCTTTGTTAATTCTAGAAGGTGTATAGTATGGTATGCAAGATAAAACATTTTATTATGGGTGTGTAAGGGGTGGTCTCATGTCCCCTATTTGATTATGTAGAGTTCTTTGTTGACACTCCCTTGTTTGAAGGGGCTTCATGCATAAATAGATAAAATTGCAACAAAGATTGAAGCCTCAAACCACAAATGCAAGCTCTCCAAAAGACAACGAAATCCAAGTTTTAAAAGTGTAACTATTCCAAGATAATATGAACTAATTTACATCTTAGTTGGACGTCGTGGAATGTTGATAGTTTGACATAATATAACCTTAAATCAGAACCATAATTCCTCGGGCATGTAGATATATTATATTTTTCTAAGAAATGTGCTAATCCGTTATCTCAATGGCTATGTAGACTTTTAACGTCAATGGCCTCCATACAATAGCTTACTTCAACCTCTACAACTCAAGTTCGCCAATTCTGTGAATTTTCAAGGAGATCACTACAGACATCTTGCTCCATTTTAATCAACTTAATGAAATATGATAGGTGCTAACCAGCAGTGGAAATTGGGTAAAAAAAAAGAGCTGAGCCATTTGCAATTCTAATTAGTTGACTCTACATGGTTAGTAGTCACAAGAAGACCACAAATTGAGCAGAAAATGATTCATAGGCTTTTTCAGGGATGGACCAAAGCATGAATTCAAATTAAAATGACTACATTAAATATATAATGAATCTTATAACCTAGAAAATTGATAAGATTTGAATAAGAAATAATGATCTCAACTTATAGAAACTGGAGTGAGGCATTGCTAAACCACGTAAACATATGTTGGATTTCAAGCTCCAACATTAGGAGCTTATGTGCCCTTTGGATAGATGAAATTTGAAGCAATATGAAGTAAGAAGCGAAGCCAAAAGCCTCTAAAAGAATTTGAATTTGAAATACTTCTCATAATATTCACTTATCACCTATGGTATGATGAAGCCTACAATTTGGGAAAAGAGCTCCCTATCATTTAGACAATATTTTAAAGATCTTATATACAAACAATGTACTTTGAATGTGTTTGACCTTGCATGTGCTATCTCATAGGATTTGAAGTAGCTACTAGAGCCATTGCTTAGCAATTCCCTTTCTTTTTTGAAGACGTTTCTTTAGGTTTTGACTTTCCATATTACTCTCATATATTTCTTTGTGTAGGAGCTACTTAATAAAAACTTAGAAAGCATAAACATTATTCAAGTTTCAAATAAAAGTTTTAACAGATTTGCTTCAGAATACGTAGTGGGCATCACAGATATCTGCAAAGGTGTATATTCAAATGAAAGTCTGTATGAGACATAGAATTCATCACAGAAAAAGGAAAAAAAAGATAGAGAGAAAATAAATTTATGTCCTACGAATTACCATCCTACATTTGTAATAATGTTTCTTACGATTATTGCTCCTTGATTTCTGAATTGGTAATGATATTATCAAGCTCATTCTTTAGCCATCAACGTCTTTTTTGGTGGATATGATGTTTGTATCAAACCAGAAATTCCTTCATATTTAGAGAAAATTAAAAAGAAAACTATTTTAACTTCCTTATATACTGCTAAGGAGAGTTATCATAGGAGACGTTGATGTATGCTTGGTCGTCTTTGAATTGTGGATTTTAGGTGTTCTATGAAATTGTCTATTCGAGAGGAAACAAGTTTATTCTGGAATTATTTTCTGAATAGGGAAGATTTATATGTTTTTTATTATTCACTTTTCCGTTGTATTCATGAGTCTTACTTGTTTGCAAACTTTTTTTAACGTTAAGAAGGAAAAGTCGAAAAATATTGGTGCTATTTATTGGGCGAAAAAATATATTTATAATTTTATAAGGCTCCGTTATAATAAGGATTCTCC
Organism: Ceratopteris richardii; assembly: GCA_020310875.1. Lineage (NCBI taxonomy): Eukaryota > Viridiplantae > Streptophyta > Polypodiopsida > Polypodiales > Pteridaceae > Ceratopteris > Ceratopteris richardii. The sequence continues at coordinate 84,167,382 of CM035433.1, read as the reverse complement.
AATTCTTTGGGCGTCACCATACTGTCTGGTTCAGCACTTGCCGAAGAACCTCTCCATTTCTAATTCATATTACACCATTTCCTTGTCCACATGTCAGTATGCTTAGTAACAATGCCCTTCAAATACTCAAAACGTGATTTCTCTAAGCCCTATTTTCCTCTTTCCTTGGGACATGTAAACATATGGTATAAATATAGTAATCAACTCCTTCACGACATGTTCTCATTTGTGTGAACACCTCTATGGATGTTTGCGGAGAAAAATCATATCTCAACTTCCAAATTGGATACCATAGTGGCCCATATCCTCTTGTCCTCCCCTTGCATCATAGATATTATGTATTTATGTGCACTAGGCTACTAGGGAATCCTTAGCTCCTTGATTAGAGCATAGTTTTTAAAGTTATGAGTGGTAGAGATATTTATCTTGACTCATACCTTGGTCCCGTGTACATTATCGTGAAGTTTAACCATGTCATGTTGTCCAAACTAAGGTGACCACAATGAATGTGTCAAACAACAGGTGTGCTCAATGCCCTTGTGCATCACTTCCACCACCTTTGCAACTAGATGTGCGATGAATAGGAAGTATTTGCACTAGGTGGGCTGTATTTTTGCCCTTCTTAGGGGTTGTACTACCCTCTGGTCCTCTCTTCTTCTTTGCCCCTTTCTTGAGTGAATAGGTCCATTATGAATGGCTAGGAGATAAACACCTAAAAGATAAGTTCTCTCTCTTGGCCTTATCAAACTGATCAGTAGGTAACCTAGACCCTTGTGATCTTTGTTTCTTGATAAAGATTTTTTTTTCCCCATTGACACTTTCTTCTAAAACTTAGTCATACTAAGAGTTTTGAGGGGTTGATCCATCTCCATAGGAGTATAGTGAGCACCTCATATATTTGAGTGTACTTGATAACCTCCTCAAACATCCTACGTTCATTTCTTCTTATCTCTCTCTTGATGGATTTATCTATGTCCCTAAAAAACCCTCTTATTTTTTGAAAATCATCCAAAACCTTAACTTTTAGTATGAGGGCCCTATAGTGGGATATGTAGACCATCAAAGTTCTATCTCTATGAGTGATCCTATCGCACTCATCCTCGTTCCTCTTTTCCACATTTGTTGGAAGAAACTCTTTCAAGAAAAGAGTTTCAAACTAAGCCCAATCCATAGGGATGGAATTTGCATCCTTGAGACTCATCAACCACTTATAAGCACACACGACAAGCAATAGAATCGCCTCTCACACATGATACTTAGGTGGGGTGCCCTTCAGTTGATTCAAGTCATTCCACTTTTGCAAAAAAGTATACACTACATCCTTATTTCTCTCATGGATATCCCTTGTTAAAGTAGGTGGCTTCAGGTTTTTCAAGAGGGGAGCTTACCTAGACATCTCTCCTTTATGTTTGGTAGGAAAAGGAACATCCTTCATAGCCATCTCCATAGGAAGAGTAGGCATCTCTCTTTCCTTCGTAGCTAGGAAAGAGGTAACATGTGTCTCAAGTGAGATCATTTCAAACTTAAGCTATTTAATGAGAGAAGTCATGCTACCAATGTCTCTCTCTAGGCTAATGTTTTGTTCCTTCAACTCTATGGATTGTTTGTGTGTAAAAAATGCATCGTAGAGTTCCACATCAAAATACTCTTCTCCTTGTGGCTTGTTTGCCTCTACCTTTTGCTCAACTTTCTTTTCGAGCTCTACCTCTTCCATCCTATGGTCAGGGTTCTTTCTCTCTAGGTAGAGAAGTGTGCTCTAAAACTTGCTCGCCCTTAGGATCCACCCATTTACTAACTAGAGTGTATTCAAGGAATGGAAGTAAACTTAGTATGCCAAAAAGAGAGAAAAAGTTGTACTAGAGCACTTCCCTGATACAAAGTAATGCTTCCAGAGCAGATTTGAAGTAATTTTTGAAGCCTCAAGGTGCTGTTTTGCAATCCTCGCTAGGCCTAAGAAGAAATTCAAAATGTTCGATTGGCCTCTAGTTATGAGATCCAATTACCAACAAAAATGATGCCAACAGCCTATAAATATAGCCCAGACAAGAAAATTGAGAAAAATGGAAACACTTTTGGTCTTCGTCAGTCCTCACTAGTAAAAAAAGAAAGTGTTCTAGCACCTGCATTCTAAGACAACGAGCCTATTCCAAGTGAGGAAAGTTGATTCCCATGCCAAATCACTGAAAAGTAGGCCCAGGAGTGGATCCTAGTCTCTACTGAAGCACTATAGATGTATTTTGGTTGGGCAAAACCTCTCGAGATCAAGCGTTCTTTGTGGTTGAGTAAAGCTTAATAGTTTAGCTTCATGATAATGATCTCTTGAATCTGATCCAGAGCACAAAGCTATGCATCGAAGACACTAGGTATGTCAATTTAGAAGGCAAAAAGGAAATTCTTCAAACGAGAGTCACTTTGATAGCTTAGAAATGGAAGCTTCAAGATTCTATCACTTGTTCTAATGACCCATACCCAATCACGAGAGCCCGTAATACATACGTATACCTTTGTTTAGCTTCAAACTTGCTCATAAGTTCAAGCTTTTGCCTCCTAAATTTAAATTCAAGTAGAAGCTTGAATAAATTGAAACTTTTTACCTCTCTCAAGATCTATTTCCATGTTGAACTTGTAGGCTGCCGAAGTAGATGCTCCCATTATCCCATATGCATGAAGAACCCAAGGAAGCACAAGAGACACCCATTCCTTTAGCACCTATCAAGATTGAGGATCATGAAGAATTCAAGGTCGTGCATGTATTAGATTCAAGGATCTCTCAAGGAAGATTCAAATGCCTTATTCATTGGAAAGCATATGAGACCAATGATGGTACTTGTAGAGGAGGTACTAGGGTATCTACTTTTAGCAGGAGACGACAATATGCACTTCCAGTACTTCAACTACTCAACGGAGGTTTTCCTTAGGAAAATATACCCGTTACCATTTCTGTGAGTAGGCAAGTTTCAATCGTTGCACAGTAATGTAGACACTCAAGAAGAAGATTAATGACAAATGATAATTGTGAAGGATGGAACCGCTCCTTATTCCAAACAGATGAGTACAATATAGGCAAAAGAAATGCTTCAAAAGTTGATGCTTGAGCTAACATGCCAACCCAAAACTAAAAGAATCAATATAAGATATTCGTCCCATCCAGTGAACAAAAGTAGATGAAGACTTGCACTGCTTTGTACACAGATATGAAGACTTGCTCTATGGGAAAGAGCACGCAAATACCACTAGCTCACATTGAATGACAAAACCAAGCCACTTCTTCACACTAAAATGTTATTAGCCCTCCGCTGGGAAGCCCACTCTCTGTATCCTCACCACAGAGTGACTTCCTACAGTAGGCTTGTAGCCACAAAGTGCAAAGAGAGGACCAGAAGAGATGCTAGAAATAAGCCCTGCACGTATATATGTATATTCCCAATGATACTAGTCCATTGCTTTTATCGACTCAAATAGGCCAAGCGCCTTCCTGATTTCCCATGTTCACTGAATATGCGCCGATTGATTGACCAAAATTGGAGGGGTAGGTCAAATATGGTATTAGCCTCCAATTTTAAATTAGATACTCAAAAATAGGCAGTCATCACGAATGGTTGGCAGCAATATTCATTTATCCACCTACACTTTTACCACTTACATTTTTACTGTCACTTTTGAATGCAAGCTAAGATCCTCATTATGTGTCGCCCGTGATATTGAAATGACCCTCATAAGCACATCCTTCACATAATTCTTGTAGTAGCTTTTGACCATCTAACCATGAAAGAAATCTTTTGCTGATGTCTCGGAAGCTCTAGTATCATCTTTTGCCTATCTTACATATTAAGTGATGAGGTAGTGAGTGGTGTGAGTGGTATGGGGAGTGGTGGGAGGGTGGAATGGAGGGTGGAGTTGAGGGTGGGTGGAGTTGGGAGAGGGTGGACTGGAGTGTGGGTGGATTTTGAGGGGGGTGGAGTGGAGGGCGGGTGGAGTTTGAAGGGGGGTGGAGTGCAGTGTGGCTGGAGTTTGACGAGGGTTGGAGTGGAGGGTGGAGTTAGGGTTGGAGTTGAGGGTGGAGTTGGGAGAGGGTGGAGTGGAGGTTTCCGTGGGTGGAGTTGGGGGAGGGTGGAGTGGAGTGTGGGTGGAGTTTGAGGGGGGTGGGGGGGAGTGAAGTGTGAAGTTAGGGTTGGAGTTGAGTGTGGAGTTAGGGTTGGAGTTGCGGGGGGGGGTGGAGTGGAGGGTGGAGTTAGGGTTGGAGTTGAGGGTGGAGTGGAGGTTGTCGTGGGTGGAGTGGAGGGTGTCGTGGGTGGAGTTGGAGGAGGGTGGAGTGGAGTATGGATGGAGTTTGGGGGGGGTGGAGTGAAGTGTGGGTGGAGTTTGAGGGGGGTGGAGTGGAGTGTGGGTGGAGTTTGAGGGGCGGGGAGGGGGAGGGGGAACGGGGAGTGGGGGTTGGAATTGAGGGTGGAGTTAGGGTTGGAGTTGAGGGGGGGGGGTGGAGTGGACGGTGGAGTTAGGGTTGGAGTTGAGGGTGGAGTTGGGAGAGGGTGGAGTGGAGGTTGACGTGGGTGGACTTGGGGGAGGGTGGAGTGGAGTGTGGGTGGAGTTTGAGGTGGGGTGGAGTGACGTGTGGAGTTAGGGTTGGAGTTGGGGGGGCGGAGGGGAGTGTGGGTGGAGTTTGAGGGGGGGAGTGGAGTGGAGGATGGAGTTAGGCTTGGAGTTGAGGGTGGAGTTGGGAGAGGGTGGAGTGGAGGTTGTCGTGGGTGGAGTTGGGGAAGGGTAGAGTGGAGTGTAGGTGGAGTTTGAGGGGGGGTGGAGTGAAGTGTGGATTTATGGTTGGAGTTGAGAGTGGGCGGACTTGGGAGGGGGTGAAATGGACATTGTTGTGGGTGGAGTTGCGAGAGGGTGGAGTGGAGTGTGGGTGGAGTGGGGAGGGGGGTGGAGTTTGAGGGGGGGTGGATTGGAGTGTGGGGTTAGGGTTGGAGTTGAGGGTGGAGTTAGGGTTGGAGTTGAGGGGGGGGTGGGGGTTGAGTGGAGTGTGGGTGGAGTTTGAGGGGAGGGGGGGATGAAGTGGAGGGTGGAGTGGTGGGAGGAGTGGTGGGAGGTTAGGAATTCTGCGTTGAAGATCAATATTTGCAATGATCTATCCCGATCACAATGAAATTTCATAAGATCCCCCAGGCCTATCGGCCAAGGTGGTAAAACTCATTGAATTCATCAGTGTAGCATGTGTGCGGCCTAGAACATCTAAGGACATCAAAGCCTTGTTATTGCCTCAAACGTCCATGGCCTAGACGGCCATAGTCCCTCTAAGAAGTTGGCCACGAAGAAGAAACTCGTTGAACTCATCAACATAGCATGCATGCAGACCTATTATTGCCTCAAAAACGCATTGAATTCATCAGTGCAGCATGCTACGAGTAGGGGAGTGAGGGAGGCATGGGGGTGGGATGCGGGAGGCTGCGGCTGGGGGGGAGAGCGAGACATAGAGGGTGGGCTATGGGAGGCTGCGGGTGGGAGGCCGTAGTGGGCTACTGCGGGTGGGAGTAGAAGGGGTGGAGGGGACTATGGGTGGGTGGAACTAGGTGCAGGGAGGGAGCTCCGATAGGGGGGGCGGGAGTAGGAGGGGATGGTAGGGGGGGGCTGTGCATGAGTATGTGTGTGGGGGGTGGTAGTGGAGAGAGTGGGTGGGAGTATGAGGGGATGGCGGGGGATGCAGGGGGAGGGAGGAGAGAGAGAAGAGATAGAAGAGAGAGAGAGAAAGAAGAGAGAAAGAGAGAGAAGAAAGAAGAGAGAGAAGAGAGAGAAGAGAGAGAGAGAGAGAAGGTTGGGTGGGGGGGCGTCGTAGAGAGGAGAGAGAGAGAGAGAGAGATAGGAGAGAGAGAGAGAGAAGAGAGAAGAGAGACGAGAGAGCGAGATAGAGAGAGATAGAGATCTAGAAGGAGAGAGAGAGAGAAGAAGAGAAGAGGAGAGCAGAGAGATGAAGAGAGAGATGAGAGAGAGAGAGAGAGAAGAGAGAGAGAGAGAGAGAGAGAGAGAGAGAGAGAGAGAGAGAGAGGAGAGAGAGAGAGAGAGAGAGAGAGACGAGACGAGAGAGAGCGAGGAGAAGAGAGAGAGAGAGAGAAGAGAGATGAGAGAGACTTGGAGAGAGAGGAGAGAGAGAGAGAGAGAGAGAGAGACGAGAGAGGAGAGAGAGAGAGAGGAGAAGAGAGGAGAGAGAGAGAGAGCGGAAGAGCGAGAGATGAGGACGAGACGAGGAGAGAGAGAGAGAGTAGTAGAGAGAAGAGAGGAGAGAGAGAGATGAGAGAGAGAGCGAGAGAGAGAGAGAGAGTGAGAGAGCGAGAGAGAGAGAGAGACGAGAGAGAGAGAAGAGAGAGAGAGAGGAGATGATGAGAGATGCAGAGCGAGAGAGGATGAGAGAGAGAGAGAGAGAGAGCCGCAGAGAGAGAGAGAGGAGGAGACGAGAGACGAGAGAGTGAGAGAGAGAGAGACTACTACGCAGGGCTGGAGAGAGAGAAGGAGAGTGAGAGAGAGAGATGGAGGCGACTACCGTGCGGGGTTGTAGAGAGAGAGGGAGAGAGAGAGAGGAGAGAGACTGCCGCAATACAGACCCCCACATCAAGTCTTTGCACCATCCTAGTGCAATTCCTCCTTTATTTCCTTATTTTAATAAGACCAAAATAAACTACAGACACTGCATCAAATACGGTATATACAATGAATGAAATGCTTCCCGTTTGACTTAATTTAGGTAATTATTTACCATAGAGATTTTGACTAGGGGTATCCTCTTACCTTGCAAATCCTTTAGATGCAATGCTCCATGTGGTAATACCTTTACCACCGTGTATGGTCCTATACATTTGGGCACCAATTTGGTTGAAACTACTGGGATTTGATGCACCAAAGCCAAGGATCGTTCATGTACTGTATTGGACCTAAGATACCTATCGTGCAGTCTCTTGCACTCTTCTTGTGTTACCTGAAGTTTTTTCGTTGCTCCTTCTCTGTATTCTTCTAATGCCACCAGTCTCCTAATTGCAGGTTCAATTTCAATGGTTTTGGCTCCAATTTCTTTTTTGATAATAAATTCCAATTGTGCTAATGCCTCTTTTCTATATACTAAGAAAAATGGACTCTCGCGAGTGGTTCCCCTTCTTGTAGTTCTGAAAGCCCAAATTGCACCGATCAATGCTTGTGCCCAAAAGCTTTGATGATCAAAAGATAATTTATGTAGCAACCCAATCAAAATCTTATTGGAGCTTTTTGCTTGGCCATTTGCCCTTGGATAGTAGGCACAAGACTTTTTATGGAAGACCTTGTACCTGTCAAATATAAATTGGAGCAATTGATTCACAAAATGTGTGCCCCTATCATTAGTGATTTCTAGTGGGCAACCAAATCTTGAGAAAATACGTTTATACAAAAACTTAGCTACTGTTAAAGCCATACAATCCACAGTAGCGTTAGCCGCTATCCATTTAGTTGCATAACATGTGGCCATCAAAATATACTTCTTACCCCCAGGTTGACCAGTTGGACTAATTGGTCCTATGAAATTAACACCCGATCGTTCAAATGGGAGCCATCCTATGGATATGACTAATGGTTGGAAATTCAATCTATTTGGCGTAGGAGCACAGATGATTCTGTGAACCAATTCTTCCCCCTTTTGATGCCCTTCACTATGTGCTACTTCTAGCAAAAGATTTACCTCCTCTGGATAAACACGCTTCCTCAAGATACCATCCTGACAATATCTATATAAATTCCCATTTATAAGTGAGTATGCTTTGGTTTCGAGGAGTAATATTCTCTTTTCTATAGGTGTTAACTATTTTGGGATTTTTCCAATAGTGAGACAATGGAGAATTCCATCATATCATTAATACCTGTTGCCTTCTTGCTCATTGTGGTCTTGCATACTTGATCTGCTATGTAGCGCTCTCTTCCTGGCTTAACATGAATATCAAAGTTGGATTTTTGAAACAGGAGTAACCATCTTCAGACTCTTCCAGCCACTCTAGGCTTGTTTATCAAGTACTTCAAGGGCTGATGGTCATATATGACTATAAAATGTACACCGAGAAGGTAATGTCGAAACTGTTGAAGAGCAAATAAAATAGCCAAACCTTCCCTTTCGGTCGTATTGTAGTTTCTTTCTGGTTTGGTAAGTAGCCTACTGGCATAGGAGATAGTTCTATCAATCTTGTGTGATGATGGTTGAACCAAAACGGTACCAACAGCATGAAGACTGGCATCTGTATGCACATGAAACTCCAATGACCAATTATGAACACTTAAAAGTGGAGCAATACATAACCTCAATTGTAGTTCACAAAATGCTTTCTCAGCTTCCGAACTCCATGAGAAGGGGAAATTTTTATTGGTAAGCCTTGACAAGGGTTTAGCTATTTCAGAATACCTTCATATAAATCTTCTATGGTATCCTGCATGTCCGAAAAAACTTTGCACTTCCTTTGGGGTTTGTGGAATAGGCATAGAAAGGATAGTAGTAACCTTTGCAGAGTCAACCGTTATCCCTTGAGCACATACTATGTGACCAAGAAGAGTGCCCTTGGTGACCAAAAAGTAACATTTAGTAGGATTTAATTTCAAACCTATTTTGAGACATTGCTCAAAGATTTCCTTTAGATTTTCCAAATGATCATGGAAATCTTGAACTGCTACTATTCTATTTGTGCTTGAAAACACTGAAAAGTCATCTATGAAAATGCGCAGAAAGGTTGTTAACCACTTGCCCAATATCAAATACATTGCTCTATTAAATGAAGTTGGTGCATTTTTCAAGCCAAAAGCCATGCGGGTATAGACATAAGTGCCCCATGGAGTAACAAAGGTTTTCTTGTCCCTATCATGAGGATGGATCACTTTTTGATTGTAGCCACTAAAACCATCCAAGAAGCTATACAAAGTGTGTCGTGCTACTTCCTCAAGTACTTGATTCGTTAAGGGTTGAGGAAACCCATCTTGAACAGTTACCTTATTCAAGGCATGAAAATCAACACAAACTCTTATTTTTCCACTATTTTTCTTGGGTACAATAACCATAGAAGAAAGCCACCTGGAATGTTCTACTCGAACAATTATACTAGCTTCTTCTAGTTTTGTAATTTCTAACTTTACCGCCTCTACATATTTTGGATTGGGTCGATATGGCCTACTTCTTGTGGATGCGGCTCCGTCAACTAAGGGTATTTGGTGTAGTCCAAGCTCCTCTAGTATCCCTGTTAGATCTTTGTAGGACCAAGCGAAGACATTTTTATAAGCAAAAAGTAAAGAAGTTACCTTTTGCAGTAAAGGGGGATAATGCCATAGCCAAGAGGCCAAGTGGACTACTTGAGGGTTTTCTTGATCTCCTAGATTCAATTCTTGAACAAGTGTTTTTGGACTAGTTTTTCTTGAGAAATCATATCCACTGTATGTAGGAGTGGACTTTAGCTTATACTTTACAATATGTTCTCTAGTCCATCCTTGAGGTATATCCGAAAAGAGGAGATCTTCTCTCCATTAAGGCTCATAACTCTCCTTCCCTTATACTTCTATGTTTGTTGCTTCTTCAAACTTTGTATTCTCTTGCAAAATCTCATTCCCTAACTCCTTGTGAACTTCATGGCTTTTTCCTTCAACTTCTTCCTCTATTTCATTGATTTCCATCATGCAACACTATGTTCTTTCCATCATCCAATTCAATAATGTATCTTCTTCTTGGGGTAAAGAGGGCATTACCTGAGTGTCCATAGTATACCCAGTAGGTTTCCCTGAGTCAATTCCTTCTTCCAATTATAATTGCAGTTGGCTATTAGTGTTTGTTGAAATCAACAGTTTGTTTTTCCCCCAATCTTGCAAAATTTGCTTTACTTAGCCAAGGTCTCCCCATGAGTAAAGGGTAAGAATTATCCTGTGGAAGTGAAATAACCACAAAATCTAGAACAAAGTGACAACCCTCTACTATCATCAGTACCTTTTCAATAATGCCAACTGGCGCAACTTGATGTTGATCTGTTAGGGTAACTGTGAATGGTGCCATCTTGGTGGGGTTCAAATTCATTTTCCTCATTATGAAATCTGGCATCAAACTAATGCCAGAGCCTCCATCTATAATCACACTTGTTAGAGCTTCATCCTTTATAAGAACAGATAACCTTGAGTTTTGGTAGTCTACCAGGGGTGCAAGGGGAAAATCAACCATAAAAACATCTATACTAGGTGGTTGGATCAAGTGAGCAGAGTGTATAATCTTTAATAAGGCACTCCTTAATTTTGAATCCATCTTTATGAGTTCATACAGACTAACCTTGTGATGAATACCTTTCAAGATCTGCTCAATGTTTGCCACATGTGTCTCTTCTTGCAGACTTGTTGGTTTCTCCCTTAGTGAAGTAGCCATCCTTTCATAAGCTCCTTCAATGTCTGCTTTGCCCTTCCATCCTATCTTCTTCTTCTCCTCCCTATCCTGGATTCCTTGTTGTTCATCTCTACTGGTTGCTGCTACTTGTCTCGCGCTAGTCATCATGGGCATTGAAGAGGATGAAACAACATAAGACTGGGTGGTCATACCTTCTCTTTGTGGGGAGACTGCAATCATGTGAATTGGAGCAGGGCGGCTTCTTGGGCATTCATTGGTATAGTGGTCCTTAGCCTCTAGACAATGCTGACAAGGAGGTGCATCTTCTAGAAAGGAACACCTATTTTGCATATGTCCATACTCACCACAACAATAACACATCAATGGCCTATTATATCTAGGCTTCGTAGGATGATTCTCCTCTCTGTTAGGTGCATTTGAAGTACTAGCATAATATGAATCCAGAGCTTGAGGGTTACCTCATTGTTGTGTACCCTTGTGGTAGTAATAGTCTCTACCTTCATGGCCATCCTTTCTACAAAATTGACAAGTTACCCCATTAGGACAATTAGCATTGGAATGTCCAGTGTTGTTACATATTGTACACCAAATCCGCCTTCTTATACCCTGAGTGGTCTGCAAGTCTTCTAACTCCCGGCGAAGTTGGGCTACATGATCATCAGTGTGACGCGGCAGAGGCAAAACCTTTTTTTCTTGGTGATTTTGTTGCATTCTCAATGCCTCCAGTTCTTTCCTCAAATGCCCAATAGGGTCTAGTTCTGCTGCATAATTTGGTTGTGTTCCCCCTTCAAAATGTTGCCTAGCTTCTTCATGTGTGATGCCGCTGCAACAAAATCATTAAGGGTTGCATCCAATCTAAGAGACTCATGTAGCTTCTACTGAGATGACCTGGGCAGAGCTTTTTCTATCCATTTTTTAACTCAGAAATCACCTAGAGCATGTGGCAAACATGCAACAAGTGCTTTTGTCCTAGTGTGAAGTTCATGAAAGGATTCACCTGATCTTAACCTTAGGTTCTCTAGCTGATCTAAAGCTCTTTCCGAGGAGTCACTTGGTCGAAATGTCTGTGAGAATGCCATCTTTAGAGCCTCCCATGTAGCAAAATGGCCATCTGCATATTGACTATACCATTTGTCAGCAAGGCCTTCCAATGTGGATGCGAAGAGTAGCAACATTGCATCCTCTCTATTTTCCAGACCTCGTCCATGGCATAGGGAGATGAATCTCCTCACATGATCATCAACATCATCATAAGCTTATCCCTTGAAGGTAGGGAACTTGATATTGAGTCTCGAGAGCAAATGAGAGAGGTCCTCCATTTGTAATGGTGTTTCCTCTGATGTATCTGAGGAGAAGTCTAAGGTTCTCCTATGCTTTTCTTTTGATAGTGGAGTCGCACCCAAATCAACACATAGAATCAAAGGAGGTAGAGGGGATGTTGGTTCACCATTCGAAGATATGGTTGACTTTTTAAGACTCCTTCGTACACGAAGAGGATCCTTATTGTCTCGCGTGTATGGGTCATGTACCTACTTGCAAGATGCAATAGGGAAAAAATATTGGGAAAGGACTATTTACTATGCTCAAGGTCTCTCATAGAAATGCAAGGGTCCTGCCGCACATGCCAAACTGTAGAGGAGGTACTGGGGTATCTACTTTTAGCAAGAGACGACAACATGCACTTCTAGTACTTCACCTACACAAGGGAGGTTTTCCTTAGGGAAATATACCCATTAATATTTATGTGAGTAGGCAAGTCTCAATCGTTGCATAGTAATGTAGACACTCAAAAAGAAGATTAATGACAAAAGACAATTGTGAAGGATGGAACCACTCCTTATTCCGAGCAGATGATTACAATATAGGCAAAAAAATGCTTCAAAAGTTGATGCTTGTGCTAACATGCCAACCCAGAACTAAAAGAATCAATACAAGATATTCGTCCGATCAAGTGAACACAAGTAGTCGAAGACTTGCACTGATCAATACATTAATATGAAGATTTTCTCTATGGGAAATAGCACGGAAATACCACTAGCTCACATTGAATGACAAAACCAAGCCACTTCTTCACACTAAAGTGCTATTATCCCTCCACTGGGAAGCCCACGCTCTATATCCTCACCACAGAGTGACTTCCTAAAGTAGGCTTGTAGCTACAGAGTGCAAAGAGAGGACCAAAAGAGATGCGAGAAATAAGCCTTGCACGTATATCTGTATATCCCCAATGCGTACTAGTCCATTGCTCATATTGAGTTTTGGAAGGTAGTGAGTGGTGTGAGTGGTATGGGGAGTGGTGGGAGGGTGGAATGGAGGGTGGAGTTGAGGGTGGACGGAGTTGGGAGAGGGTGGAGTGGAGTGTGGGTGGAGTTTTAGGGGGGTGGATTGGAGTGTGGGTGGAGTTTGAGGGGAGGTGGAGTGGAGTGTGGGTGAGGGGGGATGGAGTGGAGGGTGGATTTAGGGTTGGAGTTGAGGGTGGAGTTGGGAGAGGGTGGAGTGGAGGTTGTCGTGGGTGGAGTTGGGGGAGCGTGGAGTGAAGTTTGGGTGGAGTTTGGGGGGGGGAGGGGGAGGAGTGAAGTGTGAAGTGAGGGTTGGAATTGAGGGTGGAGTTAGGATTAGAGTTGAGGGTGGAGTTAGGGTTGGAGTTGAGGGTGGAGTTAGGGTTGGAGTTGAGGGGGCTGGAGTGGAGTGTGGGTGTGGTTTGAGGGGGGGTGGAGTGGAGGGTGGAGTTAGGGATGGAGTTGAGGGTGGTGTTGGGAGAGGGTGGAGTGGAGGTTGCCATGGGTGGAGTTAGGAGAGGGTGCAGTGGAGTGTGGGTGGGTTTGAGGGGGGGTGGAGTGAAGTGTGGGTGGAGTTTGAGGAGGGGTGGATTGGAGTGTGGGTGGAGTTTGAGGGGAGGGAGGCGGGTGGGGGTTGGAGTTGAGGGTGGAGTAAGGTTTGGACTTGAGGGGGTATGGAGTGGAGTGTGAGTGGAGTTTGAGGGAGGGGGGGGGGGATGGAGTGGAGGGTGGAGTTAGGGTTGGTGTTGAGGGTGGTGTTGGGAGAGGGTGGAGTGGAGGTTACCGTGAATGGAGGTAGGGGAGAGTGGAGTGGAGTATGGCTGGACTTTTAGGTGGGGTGGAGTGAAGTTTGGAGTTAGGCTTGGAGTTGAGAGAGGAGGGGGGTGGCGTGGAGTGTGGGTGGAGATTGAGGGTGGGTGGAGTGGAGGGTGGAGTTAGGGTTGGAGTTGAGGGTGGAGTTGGGAGAGGTTGGAGTCGAGGTTGCTGTGGGTGGAGTTGGGGAAGGCTGGAGTGGAGTGTGGATGGAGTTTGAGGTGGGGGTGGAGTGAAGTGTGGAGTTAGGGTTAGAGTTGAGGGTGGATGGAGTTGGGAGAGGGTGAAATGGAGGTTGTCATGGGTGGAGTTGGGAGAGGGTGGAGTGGAGTGTGGGTGGAGTTTGAGGGGGAGGGGGGGTGGAGTGGAGTGTGGGATTAGGGTTGGAGTTGAGGGTGGAGTTAGGATTGAAGTTGAGGGGGGTTGGAGTGGAGTGTGGGTGGAGTTTGAAGGGAGAGACGGATGGAGTGGGGATTGGAGTGGTGGGAGGACTAGTGGGAGGTTAGGAATTCCGCGTTGAAGATCAATAACAGCAATGATCTACCCCCATCACGATGAAATTTCAAAAGTTTCCCCGAGCCTATCGTCCAAGGTGGTAAAACGCATTCAATTCATCAGGGTAGCACGTGTGCGGCCTAGAACATCTAAGGGCATCACATCCTTGTTATTGCCTCAAACTTCGATGGCCTAGATGGCCATAGTCCCTCTAAGAAGTTGGCCATGAAGAAGAAACTCATTGAGTTCATTAGTGTAGCATGAGTGTAGACCTGTTATTGCCTCAGAAACGCATTGAATTCATCAATGCAGCACACTGCAAGTAGGGGAGTGCAAGAGGCATGGGGGTGGGCTGCAGAAGGCTGCGGTTCGGGGGGAGAGGGAGACACGGGAGATCGGCTCTCGGAGGCTACAGTTGGGAGATGGAAGGGAGTTGCAGGTGGGGGGGGCTGCAGTGGGCTGTTGCGGGCGGGATTAGGAGGGGACTGCGGATGGGTAGGGAAACTAGGCGGGGGTAGGGAGCTGGGATAGTAGGCGAGAGTATGAGAGAATGGCAAGGGGAGCGGGCTGCACATGAGTATGTGGGTGGGGGGTGGCAACGGAGAGAGCAGGTGGGAGTATGAGGGGATGGCCGGGGATGCGAGAAGAGAGAGAGAGAGAGAGAGGGGGAGGAGAGAGACTACCTTGATACAGTACTATGGAACTTACAAAAAATATTTTGAGAGCAAAAATCAAGGTTCGTGAATTCCATTAGAAGAATGCAATGAAACCCAAGTTAGAGAACATGGCCGCTCCTCGTGGAACTCGTTGCTTGAGGGGGAGGTGATGTCATGGATACAAAGGAAATCATCTTAAAACTCATATTCCATGTCAATTTCCTATATCTCATGTTCGGTTAAAATTTTGGAGAAACCAATGCTACCGTTGTCGAAGAGATTCCCTCTCCTTAATTTGATTAGAGCTGATAAAAATTTAAGAATTCAAAGGAAGTTGTAACATTCTAAGATAGTTCATCGTTGAAGAAGGATTGGATGTTGTTCGTATTGATCAAAGTCTTGAATTCTATGAGAAGCCATCAAACCTTGCAAAGCACTCGGATGATCTGGCTATCTATTCCTAGCTAGATCCTAATAATGGATATTGTCAGGGTGTACCGATCAAGTAGTTGAAGTACAAAAGCACTTGGCAAACCTTGAGTTAATTTTGCAGGTCATTGATTCTAAATTGTTTTTATAAAAGTTATCATCATTTCTATGCATGATGATCACTTTTCAAAAGAAGTAGGAAAGCTTAGTTTTTCTTCCTAACAAAGGCAATATAAAAAAATAATAATAATAAACGTATACACAATCTAAGATATGACGGTCCTTAATTCTAAATGTGATACATATTTGGTAAAAACGTGGATGCGTGGAAAAACATGCAAAAAGAAAAAGTATGGGATATTGATCTCTGAAGTAATGAGGAAGAATGAAAGGACACGAACAACGGGCCATATGGGAAAAAGCAACAGCAAAAGAATGGCCGCCATTTCTAAAAGGGTATTGATCACCGAGTGCACGCATGAAGAAGTCGGTAGCAACGCATGAGATAAAGGGGGCGCTGCTGTTCTGAAGGGGGGGTACATCATCTGAGAGGACGAAAAGAGGCAGATTGGAAAGCACGCATTTTATGAGAGAGGGGAACAGTTAGCTTGGAGGCGGCGCATGGAGGAGCATAGTGGTGAAGGAAGGCTGACAGTTATGAACGTTGAAATAGATAGCTGATTCAACTCATCGAAGAACGGTCATTGAGGCATGATCAGAGGAGAGGGAGCTTCGTCAGGCAATTCATGGGCAACGCTGTAAGAAGAAGCGAATTGAATGTCAAATGTAAGAAGGAGCTCCATATTTGATGATCGATTATGATCAGTTTTTATGACGGCAGTTCTCTTAGAACGGCAGGCAAGAAGATTTCAGAGAATTCGCAAATAATTCTGCACCTGGAATTGCGCTACTCTTATCAATTTTCTCAAAGCTTGTAAGTTGCGTTTTATAAATTTAATAATTCATCAGATATCGCTAAGCTAATGTGCATTTTAATACATCACTAGAGATAAAGCTTCATCGATGCGCAAATTGTGTTTTTTGCATATCTCTGATAAAACGTGTGACAAATTTTATACATAAAAACTGCGCGTGTACTGCAAATCTCTTTTCTCTCTTAATTCATGAACTCATGTTTGTTGCATCTTTTGTCACAAATTTACCTCCACTAGCGATTGCCATGGGCTGAAACTACTGGAGTATCTGAAAAGTATGTATTCACACTTTTTCGTTGTTGAAGTTAGCTGCTGCATGACCAATCAGATGTCAACATAGATAGACTCTGTGTGTTTCAATAGCAGCGTTACGTTTTTTTTTTTCAATCTCGGAGTTGCTTGCACGTTTTTTTTTTAAAATTAATCTGCCAATCAGTAAATGCTCGTATAAATCGTGATTATTTTGTGAATTCATGTATTGCGGATGATTGCGTACATACAAAAAGCTTTAGATCGCTTGCAACATATAAAATTGCGGATATAATTTTACTTGAATTCTCAGCAAAAAGATCATAAAGTTAATGTTGTTTTGATGCAACCAAAGTAACTTCGGTGATTTTGAATTGCATGTCGCTAGTTGCTACATTATGTACGGATACAAAATACAAGCCTAAAGTTACTATATGATCTTCAAATGAGGGATTTCATTTGAAAGATGCTATATTAATAAATAGAATTCTAAAATTTAGCCGTATATATTGATTGTATACTGACTTGATCTTGCTATATATATATATATATATATATATATATATATATATATATATATATATTTTGTGCATAGTGATTTTTTACTCAAAGTATTCCAATGCTATGATCTGCAAGAAAACCAAAGTGTTGTCCGACGACTGTACTACCTCGTTATAATCAGAAGACCTATACTCAGTAATGATCTACTTTGAGAATACAACCATTGACATTTCTACCATTATAAATAGGTATGCTCGAAAGTTAAGGATTATGTAACTTTTGTTCTGCATTAGTTTACTAATATATTTTCATATACAGAAATTGAATTATTTCGTTGGAAGAAAGTTGGTTCAATAAACCAATCGTACCGATAATTGATGCCAGTAGTGGAATAAAAAATTAACCTGCATGCCAATTCCTTTCCAAGATTCTCATATTCTAGTCATGATTCATACCATGCATGAGTAAGAAACATATCTGAAGAAAACAAGTTAATTTACATAAACAAAAGGTTAGAGCTTTAAGTATAGCAAATGCCAGAAACTTTAAGTTTTGTGATATGGTTAGTCTATAAATGTTAAACATGCTGAGAAAATGATTACGATAAATTGTTGATATTACACTCGATCATAATTTTTTTTCAAAGTATATATATATATGCTCATAGTAAAGGAATGTACTTTTGAATATAGAGTTTCGATCTTCATTTGTTTCATGCGATCGCATATGTTGAATGTAAATTTGTTTTCTCCATGACCGAGTTTTCATGAAAGTTGAATGCATTAGAATTATGATTTGCAATTGATTACTAACTTTACTCTTTGAGTCTCTATCACACCTGATCCTGTTCGAAGCACCCGGCGTGCACCGTTATCTCAACGGTTGGCTTGATCCACCGACCGTCGCTTTCGCGCCTATATTTGGTGAACTCGACGTGAAACACCATGGCCCGACAATCTCAGGTAATGTATGTTTCAATTTCTGTTTATAAATGAGCATGTTCTTTTGGGAGTTTTGTATTTTTCTCCCTCACAATGAAAAAAAAATATGATTGGGAGTTTTGTATTTTTCTCCCTCACAATGAAAAAATATATATGATCGGGAGTTTTGTATTTCTCTCCCTCACAATAAAAAATATATGATCGGGAGTTTTATATTTTTCTCCCTCATAATAAAAAAAAAAATATGAACGGGAGTTTTGTATTTTTCTCCTCAAAATTAAAAGAAAATATAAACGCGAGTTTTGTATTTTTCTCTCTCACAATTAAAAAAAAATATGATAGGGAGTTTTGTATTTTTCTCCCTCACAATAAAAAGAAATATGAACGAGAGTTTTGTATTTTTCTCCCTCACAATAAAAAAAAATATGAACGAGAGTTTTGTTTTTTTCTCCCTCAGAATAAAAAAAAATCTGATCGAAAGTTTTGTATTTTTCTCCCTCACAATTAAAAATAAATATGATACGAGCACGGGAGTTTTACCGTCTTCCTCATCAGAAGGTAAGTATGAGCACGGAATTTTACCATCTCTCTCATCAAAAGATAATTATGAGCATGGGAGTTTTACCATCTCTCTCATCAAAAGATAATTACGAGCACGAAAGTTTACCATCTCCCTCATCAAAACGTAATTACGAGCACGAGAGTTTACCTTCTCCCTCATCAAAAGGTAATTACGAGCACGGGTGTTTACCATCTCCCTCATCAAAAGGTAAGTACGAGTACGTGAGTTTAAAATTAAATTGTTTTTTGTATTAAATGATTACAAAATACTTGCTAATGTGTTTTTGAATAGCTATTTTGACAAGACAGGGACATGAAGAAAAATTGAGAAGAAACAATGTTATGATCAAGTTTGTTTAGGTTAAAGTTTTTGATGTTTTCATGAGATCAAGAAGACCATCAAGGCAAATGAACAAATGATGAGTAATAACTTTATGGATTGCGTTTTGATGTTTATGATGAATTAACTAACTATAATAGTTGAGTTTTAGACAGGTTTTAAACGAAGGAAGAAGACTTGAAGTTATGATTCTTTTCGAAGTTGCAGGTCTACAGAGGATTGAAGAAGCATAAAGAGCTTACGCTAAGTTATTTTGGAAATTCAAACCAAGTCTCCATTTCTTTGCACCATGTTGTTTTACTTAGCATCTCAGGTATGCATGATTCATCTATATGAGCACGAGAGTTGCCTATCCAATAGGTGCATGTCCATTTGCACTAATTTAAATTGTTAAATGCATTATAAAATTTAGAAGTAAGACCTAAATTTGGGAGCCTAAACTTCTTCCACGAATGCTCTTACCTTGTCTATCCACCATAATTATTTAAAAATGCACTTAGAGTATGCATAGTAGGGTCTCATTTCATGACCTTGCATCGAGGCACATTTTGTGTTTTTTCATGCACTCTGAGTGATTGAAAGGGCTAATGTATATTCACATTGATGTATGAAAGTGAGAGCACCAGCTTTGACATCGGATGTCAACTTCCTTCTAAATTGCACTATACTTGTTTATACATGCATTTTAAAAGTATGCATTTATAGGGTTAATTACATGGCCTTGCATAGGCACTTAATTTTTTAAACCCATGCACATGCTATATGCTATAAAGTTGATCTTTATTTTAAAAGCAGAAAACAGGTTTTGTTTGGCGCAGAGGTTTGGAGGGGGTGAATGTCGAAGAGATTCCCTCTCCTTAATTTGAGTAGAGCCGACAAAAATTTCAGCATTCAAAGGAAGCTATAACATTCTAAGATAGTTCATCGTTGAAGAAGGATTGGATGTTGTTCGTATTGATCGAAGTCTTGAATTCTATAAGAAGCCATCAAACCTTGCAAAGCTCTCGGATGATCTGGCTATCTATTCCTAGGCAGATCCTAATAATGGACATTGTCAATGTGTACCGATCAAGTAGTTGAAGTACAAAAGCACCTCGCAAACCTTGAGTTAGTTTTGTAGGTCATTGATTCTAAGTTGTTTTTATAAAAGTTATCCTCATTTCTATGCATGATGATCACTTTGCAAAAGAAGTAGGAAAGTCTAGTTTTTCTTTCTAACAAAGGTAATATAAAAAAATAATAATAATAAACGTTATAAAATAATAATAATAATAAACGTATACACAATCTAAGATATGACGGTCCTTAATTCTAAATGTGATATATATTTGGTAAAAACGTGGACGCGTGGAAAAACATACAAAAAGAAAAAGTATGGGATATTGATCTCTGAAGTAATGAGAAAGAATGAAAGGACACGAATAACGGGCAATATGGGAAAAAGCAACAGAAAAAGAATGACCGTCATTTCTAAAAGGGTATTGATCACCTAGTGTACGCATGAAGAAGTCGGTAGCTACGCATGAGATAAAGGGGGTGCTACTGTTCTGAAGAGGGGGGGAGGGGGGATATATCATCATATTCTCCAATCCACAATGTATATCTTGAGCCATTGTTTCGAAGGATGTTTGCAAGCGAGTAGAAGAAAATGTAGAGATGAAATTCTCTATGAAAATCACCCCCACCAAATCTGTGCTTCCTCTGGATGCATTAATCTGAATAAACCTGCCCTTCTCATAACATCAAATTGGTTTGCATGTCATTTGTTACACAATCCTACAAGTGCATGGGTAAAAAGAATAAAGTGACTTATGCACGGCCGTGTAATTAGCCCTATAAAATGCATACTTTTAAAATGCATGTATAAAAGTCATGGTGCAAACAATAAAGGAAATAGCTTCTGATGACGAGGCCTGTGCTCTTCCTCGCATACAATTAATGTGAACATATATAAATCCTTACAATTTCTCTCTTATGTGCATGGGTCAGTTGAGTTGTTGTCTCAATGCAAGGTCATATAATCAGACCCTACCATGCATACTCTTCATGCATTAGGGAAACAAATGGTGCATAGATAGGGTAATTAGCTTTCGATGTAGAGGCTTTCCACTCACCATATAAACTTAATTGATTACATCATGCAATTATAATTCTGTTGATTATGCAACTGGACATGCACCTATGGGCATGAAGATGTGCATATACATTTTGAAGCATGCATACTATAGATGCAATTATAAAATCATGGTGCAAATAAGAAAATAGTTCTCATGATTTCTAATCAAAGCAACACACTCTCAAGGTTTTCTAAAACATGTTTTGACTTCTTGTACTTTTCTTCATCTGCATCGTCTTCTCGCGATCACTTCCTAGACTTACTAAACATACTAGAAGATGAAAAGTATCAACTCTAGTCCTTTCTAGTCTTGTATCATGGATATCCTTTCTTGTCCTCTTGTAATCTCATAGTACGAGATCCTATCAAGTTCTTTCTTGTATCTAGTTCTTCTCCCAAAAGGGAGTTCTTGTAATCCAGATATCTTGTCTCATACCTATGATCCCAGGTTGTGGGATCTCCTATATCATCTCTAATCCAGTTTTCCATACCTATCGGTCCTGGGTTGTGGGACGTCTTGTATGAGATCCGTCTTCTTGTATTGTTCTCCCTACATGAGTGTTCTTGTAAGCATAAGTGTATTTCCGAAATCTTGTCTAGTGAAGTCGGAGAGCACAATCTAGTGCTTCCCTGATAATTACAATCTTATCTAGGATAATTTGTAGTAGTCTTCTTAGAGATATTCTGATCTATAGAGGATAAGAACAGAAACAGTTGGAACACTTGAGAAAAGTGCTCAAACTATTGAGTAATACACTCTTTGCTAAGGAGCCAAAGTGTGAATTTTGCAAAATAGAGGATAGATTCTTTGGACATATAATCTCCAAAAATGGAATCGAGATGGATCTTGAAAAAATAAGGGTTATCATGGAGTATCCATATCCCACGAATCTTTTTTTAACTTTAAGAAGGAAAAGTCGAGAAATAGTTGTGCTATTTTTTGGGCGACCAAATATATTTATAATTTTCTAACGCTCCGTTATAATAGGGATTCTCCAATTCTTTGGTGTCACCATACTGTCTGGTTCAGCACTTGCCGAAGCATCTCTCCATTTATAATTCATATTACACCATTTCCTTGTCCACACGTCACTATGCTCAGTAACAATGCCCTTCAAATACTCAAAACTTGATTTCTCTAAGCCCTTTTTTCGTCTTTCCTTGGGACATGTAAGCATATGATATTAATATAATAATAAACTCCTTCACGACATGTTCCATTTGTGTGAACACCTCTATGGATGTTTGCGGAAAAAAATCATATTGGATCCAAAAAAACAAATGTAAGCCCGTTTTGATATTTGATCATATTGAAGGTGTATTGGGTGATACACTTGTTTGCGTTCATATTAACATAGGCCATATCAGACTTTTACCATATATTATACTATCTTGATGCGAGTCTGTTAACGAATTATAATTACTATGTGTTATGCGCACAAGCATTAGGATGCTGTATATACACACACATACACACACACACACATATATATATATATATATATATATATATATATATATATATATATATATATATATATATATATATGTGTGTGTGTGTGTGTGTCTATACATACATATATAGACACACACACACACATATATATATATATATATATATATATATATATATATATATATATATATATATATATATATATATATATGTGTGTGTGTGTGTGTGTGTATGTGTGTGTGATAGTATTTATATACATAGTTTTATTGAGTGTGTTTATGTGTCTTCTATTTTTTATGACAAGACCATTTGCTTTGTACTAGGGACATGTGGAATCAAGATATTTATTTTTCCACTGCAACTTTAATATGAAGTGACTAGGGGAGAAGGATCAGACTCTTCCGTTAGCCTTCTTAAGGTAATCAAACACATGGGTGCCATGTGGCACCCATGTAGTAGAATTTGAAAAGAGAGGCTTTGATATGAGTGCATTGGGAGGAAAGAAAAAGATAATTTGCGTGAGAGTTCAGGTTCTCCGTTGATAGCCAGTGCAAGCTCCATCATCATCCTCAAACGTCATGCCATGATCCTGCAAAATGAAGGGTTCCATTGGGTAAACTTGCAACAACTCGTATGAGAGCGTGTAGTGCAGCCATGCATCACAATGAGCGTGGACGGGCAGAATCAAGTGTGAAAACCAGAGAGAAGCGATGACAGAAGCGTTGTATATAGAGCCAAAGAATTTTTCCCTTGCAATGCATATGGGATTATGGGAAGCATCCACGTCGGCAACCTACAAGTTAAGCATGGAAATAGATCTTGAGGGACGTAAAAAGTTTCAAATTATTCAAGCCTCTACTTGAATTTAGGGGGCAAAAGCTTCAAGTTATGAGCAAGTTTTGTTGGGAGTGATGGTTGGATGCACTCAAGAGATTGAGTTGAAGCTGCTAAACCTGCTTTGCTCCAGCCCTCCTTAGCTTCAGATATGCTTAGTATACTTTCTTAGCTTCCAAATGATACCAAGAAAGCATATATGTACTTTGCAAATGATATGTGTAATGATCAAATCAAAACAGATAACTTGAGACTTCAAAAATCAAGGAAAACTTGCTATTTTTGTAGTGACACCTGCTCAGTCTATCACTCAGTGTGACCAGCACACTTACAATTGATCTAATTCCTTCTGGACATATTAAATTAGCTTAACAAGCTACCATTTGCAAGTGGAATGAGTAGAAATGATAAACTACTCACTGAGAAATCAATTTAGCAAAATTATATGTACCCCCGACTTTTTAGGAACACTGCAGTAGAATACCAGAGTCCACTTCGAGCGCGATTTCTCTGTAATGGCTGAATCAATTGACTTCAAACTTTGTAGGTGTATAGAAGACTTTGAGCTGAATCCAATGTGCTTTGAATCACTTGATTTGGTTCAGTAGATCTTGAGATATGCCCTGTTGAAGTTGACAGACTTGGAGTAGATGACTCAGAGACAACAGAGATAGTGAATGTGTATACTTCTATTGATTTATGTAATTGTACAATCTCATTAGCATGACAAGCATAGCTAAATGAGGTATTGTGGTGTAGGCTATGAAGTAGCACTAACACACACAGTGATATAATGCTAAAATGCCTCGGGAAGTGAGCTGAAGTGAGTGACACACCCGCGACTTTTTTACTTCATCTTTTATAGAAGTTTTGTGATCATTTGAATTTGAAATTCAAATCTAAGCTCCCTAGAATCTCTCCTCTAAAAGTAGGGAGATATTCTCTCCAATTACACCATCTAATTTTCCACGAATCTAATCAAGTAGGTGTGATTACAAGTAAATGCCAAATCATATAGACTTTTACAATGAGTAAAATGTAATAACACATAGGCAAGTGTTCCTATGGTTCTAGCTTCACATAGTGATATCCTTCAAGGGTTCCAAGCCAAAGGTGAAGGCTTGAAATGCACCAACAGCTCCCCCTCAAGCCAAGCACTTTGGCTTAAGTCTTCATCTTTAGTCTTCAATCACATCCTGCAATCCAATCATAGATTTGAATCTGCATAGCTTGTTTCCATCCAATGCTTTAGTGAGTAAATCTGCACATTGCATATTAGTAGACACATATGTCAATTGAATCTCTTTGCTTAGTAACTTCTCCCTCACATAGTGGTAATGAACCTCTATGTGTTTGGTTCTAGCATGATATATTGGATTAGCTGCAAGGTGAAGAGAGCTAGTGTTATCTCCAAAGATAATTGGAGGTCTAGTGTATAGACCTAACTCTGTATACAAAAGCTTTAACCAGATAGATTCTTGAGTGGCATTGGCAAGCCCTCTATACTCTGCTTCAGTGGATGACAAAGCCACTATAGGTTGCTTCTTGACTGACCAAGAAATAGGTTTATCTCCTGCAAAACAAATGTAACCTGATGTGCTTCCCCTATCATCCTTGCATCCTGCCCAATCTGCATCTGAATAAACTTTAATGTCAATGTCTGATGTATAAGGAAAGTACAAACCATGGTTCTGAGTTCCCTTCGAATACTTCAAGATCTTCTTTGCTGCCTCTAGGTGAGGTACCCTTGGTTTGTGCATGAATTGGCTTAGCACACTAACTCCATATGCTATGTCAATTCTTGTCAAGGTAGCATAATTCAAACTACCTACCATGCTTTGATATCCTGTAATGTCTTGTATTTCATCCCCTTCATGAGCACTTATCTTTAGGTTGACCTCCATTGGAGTAGTTGAGACTTTAGCATCCTGCAAGCCAAACTTCTTGACCATATCCTGTACATACTTCTTTTGAGTAATATATATACCTGAGTTGGTGTAGACTAACTCAAGACCTAAGAAGTACTTCAATAATCCAAGATCATTAATCTTGAATTCTTTCATCATCTGTCCTTTGATGTGTCTAATCCCATTGACATCATTGCCTGTAATGATGATGTCATCAACATAAACACACAAGTAGATTACCTCTGTATTACTCCTCTTTATGAATAGAGAAGTGTCTGCTTTACTCATCACAAATCCTTCATCTTGGAGGTAGGTTGTCAACCTGTAATTCCATGCTCTAGGTGCGTGCTTCAAACCATATAGAGCCTTCTTCAATTTACAAACATAATTTACCTTCTTGGGATCTTCATAGCCAGGTGGTTGTGACATGTAGACTTCTTCAGATATCCATCCATTCAAGAAAGCATTCTTGACATCTAATTGGTACATGTTCCAATTCTTGGATGCAGCTACACTCACCAATATTCTGATAGTTGGCATCTTAGCCACAGGAGAAAATGTCTTCTCATAATCAATGCCTTGGGTTTGTGCAAAACCCTTGGCAACCAACCTAGCTTTGTACCTGTTTATTGTTCCATCAGAATTCCTCTTTAGCTTGTAGATCCATCTGGATCCTATCACCTTCATAGAGTCCTTCTTGGGTACCAAGTCCCAAGTATCACTCTCCTTGAGAGCTTCCATTTCTTCATCCATAGCTCCTTTCCATTCTGGTTTGGTGATTGCTTCTTCATAGGTACCTGGTTCTTCATTCAACAAATCCTTTGCAAGATATACAGAATGCTTGGTTACAAGACGAGTATCATACCCATATCTGATAGGCTTCTTACTTTCTCTCTGAGATCTCCTCATTGCTTGAGTTGAGGATTCTGGTATATCCTCTAGCTTCTTCATCTTCATCTTTCCTTTGGACTTCCAAGCCTTGAATTCCTCAAGGTTAATTGTATCATCATCATCTGAGCTTGAGTCTTCTTTCTGGATTGATTCCTCCTTGGTGAGCTTTGGGAAATCTTCTTCCATATCATAGGGTAGACTAACCTTCCTGCATTCATTCTCATACCATGAGTCATTCTCATCAAAGATGACATCTCTGCTTACCTTGAAGCCTTTGTTTGT
This sequence comes from Ceratopteris richardii, assembly GCA_020310875.1. NCBI lineage: Eukaryota > Viridiplantae > Streptophyta > Polypodiopsida > Polypodiales > Pteridaceae > Ceratopteris > Ceratopteris richardii. The sequence goes on along the minus strand of CM035433.1, from coordinate 84,141,325 downwards.
TGGGTTGTAGAATCTGTATCCCTTTTGGTTCAAATCATAACCAATGAAGATACATTTTTCAGCTTTAGGGTCTAGCTTTCCCCTTACCTGTGAGGGAATATGCACATATGCTACACAACCAAATATTTTACAATGATCGAGAGAAGGTCTCTTACCATGCCAAGCTTCATATGGTGTCATGCCATCAAGAGATTTGGATGGCAACCTGTTTATGAGATAGGTGGCAGTGGATACATCTTCTGCCCAAAGATAATTTGGCAACTTCTTTTCATTAAGCATAGACCTAGCTGTTTCTACTATGAGTCTATTCCTTCTTTCAGCTACCCCATTTTGCTCAGGTGAGTACCTTGTAGTTATCTCCCTTTTGATGCCTCTTTCCTGCAAGAAGTCTTCAAACTCATTGGAGAAGTACTCTCCTCCTCCATCTGACCTTAGCCTCTTCAAGCTTCTTCCTGTTTGGTTTTCAACAAGTGCAAGATACCTCTTGAAACAATTAAACACTTCATCTTTATGCTTCATAAAGTATAAGATGGTCCACCTGCTATAGTCATCAATGAAGGACACATAATACCTTGAACCTGAAATGGAGGGATCCTTGCTAGGTCCCCAAACATCTATGTGTACCAAGTCTAGGTAGTCTTCATGCATGAAACCTTTCCTTGAATAGGGCAACCTGTGAGACTTACCAAACTGACATGTTCCACACTTGTAAATCATGTGTTGCTTGGATACATTAGGTATCCCAAGCACACATTGATCCCTGCACATTTGCTTTAGGGTTCTTTCACCTATGTGACCTAACCTCTTGTGCCATATTTCTAACTCTGAAAGTGTTTGATCCTTGTAATTATATAAAGCAATGTTCTTGGTGTCTTCTAGCTCAAAAGTAAACAATCTACCTGATTTTTCTCCCTTGGCTATCCTTCTGAATCCATGTCTTGGGTCCTCCACATATGCTCCATGTTGAGTGAACCTGACCTGCAAACCTTTCTCCACAATCTGACCAACACTCATTAGATTCTTGGTGATGGTTGGTACATAGAGTACCCTGCTCAATAGGTTCTGGTTACCATCACATGTCTTTACATTTCCAATCTTAACAACAGAATGTATAGTGTCATCACCTGTCTGTACCTGATGTTTGCCCTTGGGTTCTTCCAAATCAGAGAGTAGTGCCACATTGCCAGCTACATGGTTAGAACATCCTGAGTCAATATAAAATAAATGATCATCATTTGTACCTGCCTTGGAGGTCATATTCATGATCAATAGGGAGTCATCTTGCTCCTCTGTGTAGTTGTTGTAATCCCTTCTATTTCTGAATCCACCTTGGTAGTTACCATTGTGGTTGTGATTGTAATTGTTGTTGTATTGATTGTTGTATCCATTGTAGCCTTGGTGTTGGTTGAACCTGCCTCTCCCTTGAGAGTATCCACCTCTTGAGTAGCCTCTTCCTCTTTGATTCTTGTAGTTCTTGTAGTATTCATCTGTGGTATGATTGGACAATCCACAAATCTTGCATGGTGATGAGTTGTAGGGTCTCCCCCTACCTGACTTACCTCCTCTGCCTCTTCCTCTTGAAGATCTACCTCTCCCTGCATAATTAGCTTGGGAGGTAGAGCCTTCTTCTTCCTGTTTCTTCCCTTTACTTTTATCCTTAACTTTCTTATCAGTATATAGAGCAGAGGGGTTATTACCTTTTGATTGATCTCCTGCCTTTGTAAACTTTGCTTCATGTGTGAATAGTTGGCCCATGAGTGTTGTGAGATCTGGGGTATGCATGTCCATATAGAGGTCCATTGCAGTGGTGAAGCTTTCCCACTTATCATCTGCCTTGAGTCCATTTGTTACTTGCCTGACTATTTGCTCCTCTTCGATCTCCTCTCCAATGCTTGCTAATTGGTCTGCCACATCTTTAATCTTTGTCACATACTCTGAGACTGATTGCTTGGGCTGCTTCCTAAGGGTTGTGAATTCAATCCACAGTTGATTCTTCCTGGCCCTTGTGTTGGAAGAGAAATATGTTGACAGAGTTTCCCAAGTCTCTTGGGAAGTCTTACAGTTCCTTACATGAGGCAAAAGGAAATCAGATATAGAGTTAAGAAGGTAAGACCTTGCCAAAGCATCTTTTGCACACCATTGGTTGAGTCTCTCTTGTTCATCCTTGGTGGGTAGTCCTCTAGCTTTGAATGAGGGTAATTCCTCATCTCTTGATATGAATCCAAATAAGCTTCTTCCTTGTAGATAGGTCTTCATCCTTAGAGACCAAGCTTGGTAATTGTTCCTGTCCAATTTGTCAATGAATGAAGGAAAACCATCTCCCATGTTTACCTTATTTGCTCTGATACCACTGTTGGGAGTGATGGTTGGATGCACTCAAGAGATTGAGTTGAAGCTGCTAAACCTGCTTTGCTCCAACCCTCCTTAGCTTTAGATATGCTTAGTTCACTTGCTTAGCTTCCAAATGATACCAAGAAAGCATATATGTACTTTGCAAATGATATGTGTAATGATCAAATCAAAACAGATAACTTGAGACTTCAAAAATCAAGGAAAACTTGCTATTTTTGTAGTGACACCTGCTCAGTCTTTCACTCAGTGTGACCAGCACACTTACAATTGATCTAATTCCTTCTGGACATATTAAATTAGCTTAACAAGCTACCATTTGCAAGTGGAATGAGTAGAAATGATAAACTACTCACTGAGAAATCAATTTAGCAAAATTATATGTACCCCCGACTTTTTAGGAACACTGCAGCAGAATACTAGAGTCCACTTCGAGCGCGCTTTCTCTGTAATGGCTGAATCAATTGACTTCAAACTTTGTAGGTGTATAGAAGACTTTGAGCTGAATCCAATGTGCTTTGAATCACTTGATTTGGTTCAGTAGATCATGAGATATGCCGTGTTGAAGTTGACAGACTTGGAGTAGATGACTCAGAGACAACAGAGATAGTGAATGTGTATACTTCTATTGATTTATGTAATTGTACAATCTCATTAGCATGACAAGCATAGCTAAATGAGGTATTGTGGTGTAGGCTATGAAGTAGCACTAACACACACAGAGATACAATGCTAAAATGCCTCGCGAAGTGATCTGAAGTGAGTGACACACCCACGACTTTTTTACTTCATCTTTTATAGAAGTTTTGTGATCATTTGAATTTGAAGTTCAAATCTAAGCTCCCTAGAATCTCTCCTCTAAAAGTAGGGAGATATTCTCTCTAGTTACACCATCCAATTTTCCACGAATCTAATCAAGTAGGTGTGATTACAAGTAAATGCCAAGTCATATAGACTTTTACATTGAGTAAAATGTAATAACACATAGGCAAGTGTTCCTATGGTTCTAGCTTCACATAGTGATATCCTTCAAGGGTTCCAAGCCAAAGGTGAAGGCTTGAAATGCACCAAGTTTCAAGCTGAGCAAAGGTATACGTATGTATTATGGGCTGTGGTGATTGGGTATGGGTCATTAGAACAAGTGATAGAATCTTGAAGCTTCTATTTCTAAGCTATCAAAGTGACCCTCGTCTAAACAATTTCCCTTTTGCCTTCTAAATTGATATACCTAGTGTCTTCAATGCATATCATTGTGTTCCGGATCGGATTCAAGAGATCATTATCATGAAGCTACACTCTTAAGCTTTACTCAGCCATAAAGAATGCTTGATTTGGAGAGGTTTTGCCCAACCAAAATACATCTATAGTGATCATCTTAGAATGTAGGTGCTAGACCACTTTCTTTTATTTTACTCGTGTGGATTGATGAAGACCAAAAGTGTTCCAATTTTTCTCAGTTTTCTTGTTTGGGGCTATAGTTATAGGCTTTTGGTGTCATCTTGGTTGGTATTTGGTGCTCATAACTAGAGGCCAATCAAACATTTTGAATTTTTTTCTTGGGCCTATTGAGGATTGCAGATCAGCAGCTTGAGGCTTTAGAGGTCACTTCAAATCTGCTTCGGAAGCATTAGTTTGTATCAGGGAAGTGCTCTAGTATAACTTTTTCTCTATTTTTGGCATATTTAGTTTACTTCCATTCTTTTTAATACACTCTAGGCAGTAAATGGGTGATTGAAATATGGATCCTAAGAGCAAGCAAGTTTTAGAGCACACTTGGGAAAAGAGCCACAAGGAGAAGAGTATTTTGATATGGAACTCTATGATGCATTGTTTACACACAAACAATCCATAGAGTTCAAGGAACAAAACATTAGCCTAGAGAGAGACATTGGTAGCATTACTTCTCTCATTGAACAACTTAAGTCTCACATGATCTCACTTGAGGCACATGTTACCTCTTTCCTAGCTATGAAGGAATGAGAGATTTTTACTCTTCCTATGGAGATGGCTAGGAAGGATGTTCCTTTTCCTACCAAACATAAAGGAGAGATGTTTAGGTAATTTCCCCTCTTGAAAAACCTTAAGCCACCTACTTTTACAAGGGATGACCATGAGAGAAATAAGGATGCAATGTAGACATTTTTGCAAAAGTGGAATGACTTGAATCAATTGAAGGGCACCCCACCTAAGTATCGTGTGTGAGGGGTGATTCTATGACTTTATCGTGTGTGCTTATAAGTAGCTGATGAGTCTCAAGGATGTGAATTCTATCCTAATGGACTGGGCTTAGTTGAAACTCTTTTCTTGAAAGATTTTCTTCCAGAGAATGAGGAAGAGAGGAAGAAGGATGAGTGGGATAGGATCACTCGCACATGTCGAACTTTGATGGTCTACATATCTGACTATAGGGAGATCATACTGAAAGTTAAGGGTTTGGATGGTTTTTAAAAAATAAGAGGGTTTGTTAGGAGCTTAGACAAATCCATCAAGAGAGAGCTAAGAAGAACTACACCTAGGATGTTTGAGGAGGTGATCAAGGACACTCAAATATATGAGGTCCTCACTATATTCCTATGGAGATGGATCAACCCCTCAAAACTCTTAGTATGAATAAGTTCAAGAAAAAAGTGTCAATGGGGAAAAAAAACTTTATCAAGAAACAGAGATCACAAGGGCCTAGATTACCTACTAATGAGAGGGCCAGGAGAGAGAATTCATCTTTAAGGTGTTTGTCTCATAGCCATTCATAATGGAGATATTCACTCAAGAAAGGGGAAGAGGAGAAGAGAGGACCAGAGGGTAGTATAGCCCCTAAGAAGGGCAAAAATGCAGCCCACCTAGTGATATACTTCCTATTCATGGCAGATGTAGTTGCAATGGTGGTGGAAGTGATGTACGAGGACATTGATCACACATGTTCTTTGACACAGTCATTGTGGTCACCTTAGTTTGGACCACATGACGTGGTTAAACTTCACGGTAATGTACGCGGGACCAAGATGTGACTCATGATAGATGACTTTGTCACTCATAACTTTATAAACTATGCTTTGATCAAGAAGCTAAAAATTCCCTAGTGGCCTAGTGCACATAATTACATAGTATCTATGATGCGAGGGGAGGACAAGAGGATATGGGACACTATGGTATCCAATTTAGGAGTCAAGATACAAGATTACATTGACCATATGGACTTCCAAATCATGAATATGGAGAAGAAAGACCTTGTATTTGGATGCGAGTGGCTATGGGGGTTGGGAGAGATACTTAAACATAGTTACCAAAACAACACCATTGCTTTTGAATGAAATGGAAGTAAATTCTTTCTACAAGGAGAGAGAGATGTACCTAGAGTACCTCTCATCTCATCTTTAGAGTTGTATAGTTTTATCATTTTCAGCATGTACAAGAGATGAGGACATTAACCATGATATTGAGGTAGTTAATAATACTAACCCTATTTGTAAGCACCTTATAAGCTTAGTGTTTTCGAGCATGAGGTGGTTAAGAGGCAATTACAAGAATACTTAGATAAGGGCTTCATTAGACCATTTAAGTCACCTTGAGCATTGCCAATTCTCTTGGTTAAGAAGAAGGATGGCTCTATGCAATTATGCATAGACTATAGAGCACTAAAGAAGGATGGCTCTATGCAATTATGCATAGACTATAGGGCACTATGAGTTCTTGGTGATGCGTTTTAGTCTCATTATTGCTCCTACCACTTTCATGAAGCTCATGAATAGTTTATTACAGCCTTAACTAGGGCAATTTGTAGTAGTCTTCCTAGATTATATTCTGATCTATAGTAGATCAGAACAAGAACACTCAGAACACTTGAGAAAAGTGTTGTAAGTGTTGAGGAATACACTCTTTGCTAAGGACACAAAGTGTGAATTTTTCAAAATAGAGGATAGATACCTTGGGCATATAATCTCTAAAAATGGAATCGAGATGGATCCTGAAAAATTAAGGGCTATCATGGAGTGACCACATCCCAGGAACCTAGAAGAGTTGCAGATCTTGCTAAGTGTATCAGGATTCTATTGAAGATTCATTAAGAAATATTCCAAGATTGTTATTCCTATGATGGAACAACTTAAAAGTAAAGGGAAGAACTTTCATTGGGGAGACAAACAAAACCAAAGTATGGAGAAATTGGAAGTGGAAATTGCTATAGCTCCACTTTTACACATAGCAGATCCCAATAAGCCCTTTGTGATTGAGTATGACGTGAGTGATTTTGCTATTGGAGAGGTTTTAGTCCAAGATGGTCGACCAATAGATTTTGAGAGCAAGAAACTAGAACCTACTCATAAGAATTACTCCCTCTATTAGAAGTAGTTGTATGAAATTATGCATGCTTTGAAGAAGCAGCTTCATGACTTGTATGGTGCCAAAGTGAGGATAGTGTTTGATCAAGAGATCATTAAGTGGATGTCTAATCGAATAGACCTTAAAAGTTTAGGAGTTTGATTATGAGCTTAGGTATATGAAGGGAAAATTTAATTTAGTGGTTGATTCACTTATTCCCATGCTTATGCTTAACGGAGTGAGTTTTACTCATATCACTAGTGAGATACATGAGTTCATTAGGGGAAAATGTAGGCTTCATCTTGGATATTTTGAGATTTCGGAAGCCATATAGAATGGGGATCATGATACACACATTTCTAGTGAGGACGGAGTATCGATGTGTATGCAAGAAGGATTCAAGTGGAAGAATTACAGTTTCCATGGTGGATATCTATTAAATAAGGTTAAAATGTGTGTCCTAGATACCCTTTGATGAGACGACACATTTTGTATGAGTGTGATGACACACCTAGTGTGGGACACCTAGGAATTAATAAGACTTATGATTTTATTAAGAGGAAGTTTTACTGGTCTGGAATGCATAAGGACGTCCTAGAGTATGTGCTTAAGTGCACTAAGTTGCAAGTCAATAAAGTTGAAAGTTTGAGGATTGGACTACTCCACCCATTGGATATTCCTAATGGGAAGCAGGAGAGTATTTTCATGGATTTTATAGTTAAATTACCTAAGACACAGAGAGGGAAAGAATCTATCTAGGTAATTGTGGATAGTCTAACCAAAATGGCTAGGTTTATTCCAACCTGTACTATTGTGAAGACACATGAGTTTGCTAGATTATTTGTAGGGAACCTGTACTAGTTATATGGTCTACCCTTAGACATACTTTCTGATTGGGATAGGAATCTCATTGGCCACTTTTGGAGAGTGGTCTTCAAAAGGTTGGATACAAAGTTTAGCATGAGTATGGTCAAGCATCCATAGATGGATAGGCAAACAAAGAGAGTTAATCAAATCCTAGAGGATATGCCTCAAGCATATGTGAATAAAAGGCAAACTAATTGGGAAGAGTACTTACCTATAGTAGATTTTGCATATAATAGTGCCACGCACTCTTCCACTAGGCATAGTCCATTTATGTTTATGTACAGGTATTAGCTAGTAGCTCCTTATGAAGTAGGATTATAGAATGAGAAAGTTCAAGCTGCAAAGGACTTCTTGGAAGAGATGAACAATATGCTTAGGCTTGCTAAGGACAACATTCTGAGAGCTCAAGATAGGGCTAGAGTGTATGTTGACCCTCAAAGGAGAGACATTAAATTTGAGGTAGGAGCGCAAGTCTATCTTAGAGTTCCATCTAGGTTTGAAACCATGAAGAAAAGACCTAGGTATTGTGGAACCTTCCCAATCCTTAAGAGAATAGGAAAGATGGATTATTGGCTCCAAATCCCAGAGAATAGCGAGATCCATCCATTAGTTCATGTTAGCCTGCTTAAGAAAAGGCTAGGTGAATTTAACAACCTCGTTCTAGATAGTGAGGTAGTAAAATATATTTCTATTTAGTCTATTCTACATGAGCCGGAGAGTATATTATGCGCTCGAGAGATAGTTCAGAGGATAGTGCTACATGGAAGCAGGTTCACACTCTTCAGAAATGGTTTCCCAACTTTCAATTACATTCCCAAGAATCTTCTTAAGGGGAAGGACATAGGGAAACAACACCGAGATATGACCATGTACATCTGATTTTCTCTTTCCTTAGGACCTTCCAATACCAGTTTTTTGGACAAAAATGGAATTAAGGGGAATGAAAAGTTGTATGGAGTGACTGTGGGAGAATGACTGTGGGAGAAGGGTAAAAGTCTTCCCTTAGTCTCCTTAAGTTAATAAGACACATGGGTGCCATGTGCCACCTTAGTTGGTAGAATTTGGAAACAGAGCCTTTGATATGGGTGCGTGGGTGGGAGCAAAGAACAAGACAATTCTCCATGTGAGTTCAGGCTCCGCATTAATAGCCGATGCAAGTTCCACCATCATCCTCAGATATCGTGCCGTGATCCTTCAAAATGAAGAGGTCCATCCGATAGAGTTGCGACAGCAAGTCTGTTGTTCTTGTTTATGGACTGAAATCATTAGTTAGCACGAAATGCTATAGTCCACAAACATGAAAAAGTCTCCGTACGATGTCTATCGAGTCTTAAAATTCTTGTAAATGTCAAACTTTCTTGCGACTTTCAAATAAAAAAAATCATAGATCAATGCAGGAAGTTTAGTTAAATCAAAAGGCGTCTATTGAAATATTGACGTATACATCAAGGTGTTCGGAATAAATAAAAGACTCAGTTGTTGACAATCTTGCTTTTTTCTTGCCACTTTCAACTAACAAAATCGTAGGTCAATGCAGGAAATTTAGTTACATTGAAGGGTGTCTATTGGAATATTGACGTAAGTCCAGTAGGCTGCGGCAGCTCCGACCGTCTTCTGCGCTGTGGGCTTCTTTCCCGCGTGGCCTAATTGTGTCCAAATGTCAATTCCTGCCGGCGAATCACCTGCTTCTAGTATTTGAGAACGAAGAGATGGCTTTCCAAGCCCTGCAAGTCGGCTCCTGGCAAGTGGGCCGGTCCACCCTTTGCCTTTTTAAGTGGACCCCAGACTTTGTCCCGAACAGATCAAAGCCTCTTCGTTACCCGCTTTGGGTGGAGCTTCCCAATCTGCCTTTCTTCATGTATGGATTTCTTCGTGAAATCGTCTCACCGATCGGTCGCCCGATGGCCGCAAGACAGGATGTTGGGGGGTTAATCTACGATGGTGCTCAACATTCTTTCAATGCAAGATGGCATCCTCAGATCTGCGTTGAAACAGACCTGAACCAGGTCCTTCCCTCGAAGATCTCCATAAACTGTGGAGATGATAAGACCTGGACACAAGAGGTTACTTACAAGAATTTGCCAAACGCGTGCTTCCGGTGCGGGCATCAAGGTCACAGGATCAAAGACTGCCCCCTGAAGAAAAGTACCAATAAAAACAAGCTTAAACCAGATGGGACCCTAGACCCTCTCCCCCAAGACGACACTCGGGGTCATCCCCCTCCAATGGAGGAAGAAGAGGGAACTCGCGTTGCTGAGACGGATTCAGAAGGATTCTCTGAAGTGAGACGCAAGAGGAAAGTTAGCCCTCGAAGATCAACAACAAGGAATACTACGACAGTTGCCCCCTCGAATAACATATACTGTAACCTAGAAAAAGAGATTAATGAGGTCGACTTCCCAGGGGACAACCTCTTTGAAGAAGACCCCACTGATAATACCCTTGGGTGCTCTACCAGCAAAGAAGATAACCAAGAAGGTTACACCACGAGTAAAGAGGAAGGCTTCACTACCAGCAATGAAGACAACCCAGACAGCGAAAGCTCCGCTCTTGGTCCTACCCTCCCAGTATGCTTTCCAAGATTACCGCAACAAAAGTCAAAGCTTAAAGGAAAACAACCTGCCGGCATGCCTTGGAAGAGCCCCCTCAAGAGTAGGATCCTAAGTCAAGAAGTAGGGAGGAAAAAAGAAGACCACAAGAAGAAAAAAGATCGGGTCCCTCCCCTCAAAGAGGGCAACCATCATTACTGAAATTCACATCTCTAAACGTTAGGGGTCTGTCTGACCCGTCAAGAGCTTCGATTCTTGGCCAGTGGTTCAAAGAAAAGTGCTTCGCCCCTGACTTTATTTGCTTACAAGAGATTAAAATCGACGGAGAGGATCTACAAAAACGGCTTAAATGCATTTCTCCGAACCACCTTTGGTTCTCCACTTCTCACCCTAGAGGGACGGGGGGTGCTTCTATCGGCATTAGTCACTCCTTGTCTAGCAATGTGACCTCGACTTTTGAAGGTCGGAATCATCGTTGGATTGCTGCCTCTTTCGGGTTCCCTTTCCAGTTCACTGTGGTCTCAATTTATGCCCCTAATGGTGAAGCAGATAGAATGGATACTTGGGCTTCCCTCGACTCCCTTTCACACAATGTTCTCATTTGTGGGGACTTCAACATGGTTGAGTTTCCTGAGGACCGATGGAATAACAAAGGAAAAATTATTGACGGTCAGGAGAAAGAGATATGGGATAAAATCAAGCTCCATCTCGACCTGGTCGAGGTGAAAGACATGAAGGGGTTCTCCTGGTCAAATCTCCAGTCGGGGGACTCTTTGAGGAAAGCAAGACTTGATAGATGCTACATCGATCAGAACACCATCCTTCAGTGGGGTATTCCTTCGATTTCCCAACACATGGACCTGACTATCTCAGACCACTATCCGATTACTCTCTCTTTCAAACCGATTCCCATGCTCCAGAAAGCTCCTTGGTTTCATGCTTGTCAGACATCATTTTCCCTCCCCTCTGTCCACCAAGAAATTTCTGAGGTGTGGACGGAAGCCTTTGCTTACTGTAATGAACCGGCTAAGTGTTGGAGAAGCGCAGTAGAAAGGACTCGAAGAATTCTAATCAGGACTCAAAAGGCTATAAGAGGAATTCGAAAAAAAAGAAGAGAAATGGTGTACCGGAGGCTCTCACGACTTGAAGAAGAGGTGAACAAAGGTAAGTTACATTGCCAACAGGGTCTTTTGAAAATCAGTGGAAGACTAAGATTAGAGGAGGAGGTCCAAAGGAAAAATCTTCAAATTTTCTTCAAAGATTGGTGGGCAGGGAAGGCCGACAAACCAACGAAAGAGATGTGTAACATCCTCAAAAGGAAACAAGCTAGGGAATCCATCCCCCTAATGGTCGATAACAATGGAACTGAATGTTGCACGGAAGTGGAGAATAGAGCTATCATCGTTGAACACTTTACCAATCTTCTCGGGGTCTCGACTCCTCTTTCCCCCCACAGGCGCGACTCCATGACAACCATCTCAAGGGTTGCTCAAACCAGAATCCCACAGAACTTGATTGCTCTACTGGATGCTAACATCTCCGAGAATGAAATTATCGAGGTTATTGATGCCCTTCCCAATGGGAAAAGTCCGAGTCCGGATGGCCTTACTAATGAGTTTTTCAAGTCCTTCAAACATCAGGTGGCCACCCCACTGCGCCTCGTGTGGCAAGAGGCTCTCTCTTTCGGTGCCCTCCCTGAGTGCCTGAATAATGGGGTCATCAAGTTAATCCACAAACGGGGAGATAAGAACAAAATTGAAAACTGGCGTCCGATTACCATGCTCCAAACAGGATACAAGATAATTGCAAAAGTTATCGCCAATAGAATCTCTTGTCATTTAAAGTCATGGCTGTGCGAGGACAAGAAAGGTTTTATCAAAGGTAGATCTATACTTGAAGCAATTATCGATATTTGGGAAGGCCTTGCTTTTGCTGAGGAGTCTGCTCAAGATCTGGTATTCATTAAGATCGACTTCGACAAAGCGTATGACAGATTGGAATGGGACTTTATTCTTCAATCATTGAAAGACCTTGGATGCAGCCAAAAGTTCACGAAGATGGTTTCCACTCTTCTTGGAAATGCTTCAACTAGAATAAACATCAATGGTAAGCTCTCTGAGCCCATTCGTTTAAAAAGATCAATTAGGCAAGGATGCCCTCTGGCTCCATTACTATTCGCTATCGCCTCGAATGGACTCAGCTTCCTATTAAAGCATCACATGGACGCTGGCAATCTCAAGGGTCTTTCCTTACCTCTAAATCACGGCCAAATGATTGTGAGACTTTTTGCTGATGACATGAATGCCTTTGTGCATAACGATATAAACAACATTGAGGTGTTTTGGTGGTGCCTCCACACCTTTTGTGTGGCATCAGGCTCAAAAATCAACCATGCTAAAACTGCTTTTAGAGCAATCAGCGGACCTACTCCCCAATTGTTGGTGGATCAGGGGTGTCAAGTTATCCCTAGCGGTCAAGTCTTCCGTCTCCTTGGCATTCCGATGGGTTTCGACATCTCAATGGACCAACGCTGGAACTGGGTGCTATCCAAGCTGGATAGGAAGCTGAATCAGTGGAAAGGTATGCAAGTCAACCTGGCAGGACGTGCTATGGTTGTTACACATTTATGTTGTCTACAATTATTTACTTTATCTCGTGTTGGAGACCTAAGGAGAAAGACTTGGCCAAAGTGGAAAGAATCTGCAGAAACTTCCTTTGGACTGGGGACCCCAACAGAAGGGGGATTCCCAAAATCAAATGGGAAACTTGCATTAGCCCTAAAGACTCAGGGGGCTTGGGAATTTCGGATATTGTTGGGTTGGCTGACAAGCTGGCGGCAAAATGGCTTATCAAGGCCTGGAGCAATAGGGAGTCCTCTTGGGCTAAATTGATCTTCAGAAACACGGAAGACCTTACCTTTGTTGGCCACCCTCGTTGGAAGGACATAGGGATTCTCACGCTTTTGTTCTCCCCCCACCCGGTCTTCCCTAAAGGCTCTAGCCTCGCGTGTTCCTTATGGAAGAATTGGAACAAGGCCAAACAGTTCATCAGAATCAGTGATGATTAGAAGTGGGCGGCTAGCATAAGACAAAATTACTCTATTTGGTTCCCGATCAGTGGCATTCGGGGGGTGGAGTCTTGGAACCTCCAAACTGCAAGGCGGTTATGGAACAAGGGGTTCAAACAGTGGAAACAGCTCTGGAAACAAGAGACCAGCCAGTGGATTAGGTTCGAAGAATTGGATCCGAGACTTAGAGTTACCTTTGAGGAATGGACTCTTCTTCAAAGCAGGTGTTTAGCCTGGGACCGCTCAACTACCCGCCTTCTCTGCGGTCAGGATCTTCCTTTCTTGGAGGGCCTCAAATGGAGCAATGGTAAGAAGCTATCCAGAATCTCGAACTTCAAAGGGGATTTGGATGTTCACCACACCCTTAACAAGAGATGGTGCCTTGCTTGGACCAAACTTCGGTGGGAGCTAAAATTCATGTCTATTTGGCACCCCCTAATTGAGGTCAAAAAGTCCGTTCTCATGTGGCAGATCTTGCATAAAGGAATCTGGATCAATGCAAGGGCTAACAAAATCTGTGGTGTGCCGCCATGGTGCAAGCGTTGCCATCGATGCATCGAAGATTTAGCTCACATGTTCTTCGACTGCCCCAAGTCCCGTGTTATCTGGCATCACGTGACCCGAGTATTGAGACTCACGAGTCAAATCAACTGGCAACAAGTGATGTTGGGTGAGGCGATCAGCTGCTCATCGAGGCTGTGGAATGCCATCAGAGGTGAGGCTCTCTGGAAGATTTGAAGGGAGCGCTGTGCTGTCAATTTTGGCCAAACTCCTAAGGAATGGTCGATCGAGAAATCCTTGTTTCTCCTTGGTAAAAGAATCTCCCGAGTCAAGAGATCGCCACCGTTTAGACATCACTGTATTTATCTCCTCGAAAACAACAAGTTGAAACCCAAATGGGTCCCACATGAGGGTGATGATAATGTTATCCGCCTCATTTGTAATGCCCTGTAGCTTGCCATACTCCTCCCCTGCATTGTGGGATTTGGGGGGTCCCATGGGCACTAGTCCCATTCACTTGTAACTTTTTCTCTTTATTATAATTAAAGTCCGGGAGATTAGGCTAAGGCCGAACTTCCTTTATTTAAAAAAAAAATATTGACGTATACATGAACGTATTCGGAATAAATGACAGTCCATTGTTAACTTTCTTGCTTTTCTCTTGGGACTGAAAACAGCACTGTGCATGAAATGTTACGTCCAAAAATATAACGAAATCGTACAGCTGTTACGCGTGGGTAAGCTCCAGACACTCTAACTATTAACTCATAAAATTCTACCAGCGATTTAGACTTCTTAAGATTTTGAATGAAAGAGAAGAAACAAGTCGATCGGGAGGAGTTCACTTATATTGAAAAGTTTACCTGCGCAAAAGCTCACATAAGAATCCTCCACCTAGGTGACAAAAATTAGGATGAGCAAGAACTGAAACATAGAAACTTAATGATTTCATGGAAGTAGTAATGTAAGAAAACTAAGGGAAAGTAGTTATGCAAGAAAACACACAAGAGAAATACAATAGATGACAAAATATGGAATTTCAAAAAATATTGGAATTTCAAAAAACTAATACTAACAACAATAACAACAATTACAAAGATGATGGTGTTGTCTACTTATATGTTTCCAAGGTAGAGCTTAAATGGTGACCTAGACACCTTTGAATATGATATTACAAGGTACACACATGTTGACTCAATAAGATGTCTCAATTAGTCTACAAGTCATATGTGGGTGTGTGTATATATATATATATATATATATATATATATATATATATATATATATATATATATATATATATATATATATATATACATACATATGGCAAGACATGTATAGTTTAAAATTGGGCACCACCACCCATGTAATGCCCATACACAACTTATGTTAGATCAATCGACCTAAGAAATATGAATGATTTTTATTTGAAACATGTAATGTTATCTTTACTATCGTGCTAGGGGCGTTGTCCTTAGACCTCTATGAGGGTCTTCATTGGCACCTTAGACCCATCCTTTTGAAGCTACTCTCTTTTGCTTTGGAAACCACATTTGAGGACTTTGGATCACTCCCTTTTCGAATTCTACCTGTTTCATCCACTTCCACCTTCATACAACATGCAAGTTGGGATTCCATCAATTTTTTAATGCACAAGTGGCTTCTCCTCATGATGGTAACCTTAAAAATGTACAATACAACATAGAATCATGAGGGATATACATTGGTCATATATTAAAACTCCCATCAATGTATACCTAATCATGAATCAAGTAGGCATGAATCCTATTCCCATCTATTGAAGATATTTGTTGAATTTCTCCTTTTGAAGTGCTTTCATGAATGTTTAAGTGCAGATTTCCTCTATTACACAATATTCCAACTCCACAATGTCATCTTGTATTTGCTCAAGAACATAATCGTACTGTACTTCTATATGCTTGGTGTGAGCATGAAATAATAGGTTCTTTTCAATGGGCATATATTTTTTACTATCACATTAAATGGTAGTCACTATTTGTGATGGACCAAGAGTGCCATAGAAGAGGCATACTTTTATTTTTCGTACTTTTCTTTGGAAGAGAAAAGTGCCATAATTTGTTGTTTTGTACTTACCCTAGAAACGATTTTGAACCCATGTGAGAAACAATATCTAGAAAGTGGCTTTGTATATTCACAATAGCTCTTCCAATATTAAGCACAATATCATTGAAGAGAATAAGCTTTGGTACTGGGAATACCAAAATGTAAGGTCCGTGCAATGTACCTTAGAATTCACATGCCTACATTCCAATGGCTCTATTTCATTTTGTTAGAAAACATGTTCAATATCTCAGTATTTCAATAGTATAAACAACATATTGTGCAGTTTTGTATAGATTTTGTTTTATTTCTTAGCTTCTACATTGAGTGCATCATTTCAATATTTCATTTTGTTAGAGAACATGTTCAATTTTTCAATAGCATAAACAACATATTGTTTAGTTTTTCATAGATTTGTTTTTTAATTTCTTAGCTTCTACTTTGAGCGTATCATTTGTCTTTTAAAAGTTCAAGATCTAACTCCATAGGTGCGCTATTGGATTTGTTGTCTAGTTCGTGCTTCAAAGTTCGCCATCTTCAACCTTTAAGGACCCCTATTGATTTCTGAAATGCTCTAAGATGAGGTGTGATACCACGGATGGAGAGTATGTGCTTGAGATTGCCACAAATTCATGTTGGATGCTTTTCCGGATGGCACAGATTACTATCAAAATCAACCAAAACTTCATTTTCTCTTCACTCAATCTCGTTGATTAAAACACAAAATAGACAAATGAGACTTTCCAACAAGCAGTAAATGAGTCAACATGGATAATGGAACCTATACTAACCTTCCCAGTACAAGGTATACTCCTCATTGACTACATAGAATATGTTTGCATATGTGTACTCACATTCACTTGTACACTCAAAGTACGTACCTAATAGACCAATGATCTACAGTTCTAAGTATACACAACATCAAAAAGTAAACAAGGATACGATCATGAAGGAAATGATCCATACGACAATAGCGAAAGATGAACAAAGAAGATTTGAAACCAAATCAAATACAAAGAGATATGTCTATGTGAAGTTCTCGAACTATATATATATATATATATATATATATATATATATATATATATATATATATATATATATATATATATATATATATATATATATATATAGAGAGAGAGAGAGAGAGAGAGAGAGAGAGAGAGAGAGAGAGAGAGAGAGAGAGATATAGACAAGCTCATTGAGGGATACCTTAGCTAGGGGATAGCCTAAGCGTGAAGCCCACGAATCATTGCAATTGACGTTATACATACTCATGGAATTTTGGTGAACATTTGAATTCAATTTGGCATTAAAAAGATCTTCTTGATTTTCTCCTTGATGGTATTTGAGTCTCTCGAGTTCTGAATAACGTGTCGATTGAAACGTTAGACTCACCAAAAAGCCAGTAATGATGTGACATTTAATGTAAGCCTCCATTTACATATTTGAGCTTGCCAAACCCATGATTCCTAATATTTGTGTTTGTGGATATCTCTTAGTTTAATATCTATGTGTGTGTGTGTTTGTATATGTGTTGTGTATGTATGTTTGTGTTGTGTATGTACACATGTATGATTGTATGTGTATGTGTGTATGAGTGTTTCTGTTATTACATATGCATATGTGTATATGTGTAGGTGTAGTTGTATATGTGTGGACATGTATAAGTATGGTGTCTGTATGTGGTCTTTGGGTGTGTATGCATTCTATACTCTTTTTGTATGCGTGTCGTGTATGTGCACATGTATATGGGTATGTATGTTTGCATGTATATGATTGTTTTTATGTGTTTGTAGGTACGATTTTGTATGTGTATTTATGTGCATGTAGTTGATTGTCCGTGTGTGTGTTTATATGTGTCTATGTGTATATATGTTTCTGTCTTTATGTGTAGGTGTTGAATATATGTGTGCATGCATGTGTGTATACGTATGCATGTATGTGTGTCCTATGTGCATGTGTGTATGTGTTTTATGTGTTCTATATGTGTCTTTAATATGTGCTTATGTGTATGTGTGCATGTATGCATATATGTGTGTGCTTGCATATGTATATGTGTGTGTGTATCTGCATGTGTTGTATGTATAGGTGAGTACATGTATGTCTATGTGTTGTGTGAAGATATGTGTGTGTGCGTGCATGTGTATGTTAGTGTATATGCGTCACCTTCCTTCACATTGTGAGATGCCTTATATGTGCCAACGACTAAGAACAATATATGGTTAGTTTTTGCAATATGTATGATCGGATCAGCTATCAAATTTGTTGGTATAGAGTTATAATTCATGACCTCTTGAATGGTGATGTTATTATTGCTTCTATAATATGCTATGGGTTGTATAAACTCATAATTTATGTAAAATTTGTGAATGATCCAACAAGTGAAATTCATGATTTGTCATGCATGCTTTGGTCATCTCAATTTTGCTAGTTTGCTCCGCTACAAAAATTTGAAATGGTGACATCTTCTCCCAAACTTGAGGAACCTTTTAAACATGTTGAGGAAGGATGTATGTAGGTGAAAATGCAGCATTCCTCTGTCCCAAATGGTGGTTAAGTTAGAGCTACTCATAAATTACATCTTTCTCATAGTGATGTCTATGTTCCTATTCAAAGACCTTCATTAGGGAACTACATATACTTCATAACTTTCATTAATGCACTTTCCAAGCATGCATGGGTTTATCAATTTAAAAAAAAATTCAAATGTTTTTATTTTCTTTAAAGAGTTCCTAATTATGTTTGAAAATTTCTCATCTTGTAAAATGGGAACCCTCGGTTCTCATCAAGGGGAGGCATACATGTCTTCTAAGGCTTAATGCATTTCTAAATGAGAATGACATAGAACATCACTATGTAGTGCCCTACATACCTTAAGAAAATAAAGATGCATGTTGATAAAAAGAAGAGATCTCTCATGGATATGTTCAAAGGTAAGGTCAAAAGTGAAGCTTTAAAACATAGATTCTATCTTGAGGTTGTTATGTGTGGTACATATGTACTTAGGAAGTGTCCCACCAACTACCTATAATGGATCAGTCCATAGGAGGTTTGGCATGGTTGGGAGACATATATTGCTCATAATCATATCTTTCATTGTTTCACATGTGCATTAGTTCCTCATCTTTCAAAGGATGTGCATGACACTTTGGTACCCCTTTTATAGCTACAGGGTTAAGTGCTCCTCCAAATGACACGATTTCTCTACATTTACAAGTTTTTCATGATGATGGAGATTGTTCCAATTATTATGTAGATTTAGCTAAATGCACTTGTTGATAAAATGGATGACATATAAGAGGAAAAAACTATGCCTAAATGGTTGGTTTAGACTTGCGAGATAGCTAAAATTAGATGCAACTTTGATCTATTGTAATTTTTCTTTCTCTCATAGTGCTTCCTTTGCATTTTATTGTTATGCAATGGCTATCTCTAGTCTCGATCATGAGAATGAGCTTCTTTCTTTTGATGAAGAACAAAATTCAAAAAATTGGATGGCTATTATGCAATCACGATATGATGCATTTATGAATCATGATACTTGGTCCTTATGTGCTTTTCCTTCAGGAAAAAAGGCAGTTCACACTAAATGGGTATACAAGATACAACGTAAACATGATAGAACATCTGATAGTTATAAGGCTAGGCTTCTTAAAAAAGGTTATGATCAAGAGAGATGCATTGATTGTGATGAGATCTAGGCTCCCACATGGTGAATGACCACCTTTTATAGTAGTCTTGTGCACTTGGAGCTCATCCTCTTTGGAATGTAGATTAGTTAGAAATTAATAAATGTAAGGTTTATTCACATGCCTCTTTTGAGATGTCACTTTCGGGGCATTCACATCATTATATGGGCACTCAGCTTGTGGAAGGTGATGGGGGAATAACTTTGTGTAATACAAAAGATATTAACATATTATAGCATTACGGCCTTGAGGATTGCAAACCTATTGCCACTCCCATGGAAAAAGTTTTACGATTGAGTGTTCATGATGTTTGAGCTAAGTTTGATGTTGTTCTCTATCAGCATGTTGTTGGATGCTTGATTTACTCATATATAACTTGACATGATATTCACGGTGCTATCTCTTTGATCACGAGGTTTATGCACTGCATAGGTTTCTACCGCTGGGAAGTAATTAAGTAGATCTTTTGCCAATTTAGTACTATCCGCCTAGTTGTATTGGTTGATCCCATAGGAGGCTCATTACCACCATACTTACATGCATTTCTTGACTCATATCATCCTAGTTTCTATGCGACTCATGTGTCCACTAGTGGACTTTGCTTCATGTTAGGTAGCTCATGCATACTTATTGAGCAAATGTTGTAAGGCTGAGTATAGGGTGGATTTCATAGAAAATGTTGAGTGTGTGTGTGGCTTAGATGACTTTTGGTAGTTTTGGGTCTTGGTTACATTTGCGAACACCATTTTCACAAAAAAGTAGAGTGCATTGGTAGTTGCAATGGACCTTATGTTCCCTCCACATTGAGATGAACTATCATTATGTGACGGAGAGGTTATGTACTTGAGAGATCAGTTTGGTTTATTTGGAAACATAGGATAATGTTGCAAACCTTTTCACATAGGCTCTTCCTAGGGAGGATTTTGAAGATTTCTATGAAGCTTTGGGCTTATTTCCTATTGTGGATTGGTTTCTTTCCACATATCTTGGCACTTCCTTATACATGGGTGCCACCACTTTGTTCACCGCACCAATATCATGGGGGATTTTTTAAATGTTTTGCTAGTGATGTATGTGAACTCACTTAGGACTGCTAGGGTACTTCTTTCCGTGTTTTGGAGGTTTTTCCCTTTTATGCTAGCTTCTATATATGCCTAGAAACTATCTTTGTACATTCACTTGGTAATATATTCTATATTTTATTTTTCTCCAAGATTCTCGTTCTTCCGACACCAAGACCTCCAACAAGTGGATCTCACATTGAACTTATTTATACATTTTTCTAGATATTTCTAGTCATTTTTGTTTACGCAAACACATGTGATTTCTTCCACTCAACGTGAATGATGTGAAAAATGATTTTAGGTTCGCAAAACCATGCAATAGTCTTCGACCCAAGGACGTCAAGAAGAGTCAAGCCTTAAGATTTAAAATCTTAAAAAACACTAATATTACTTTTGGTTAACATAGGATTTTTTGGGTATTGAAGGAAGTGTCAATGGCATGGAATGGAAGCCTTGCAAAGTCAGTTGGGACGCATATTGTAACTTAGAGTGTATTTGATTTTTCACACATATAGAGACCACTTGGAGAAAAGCTTGCATAAAGTATGTATTTACAAGAATATTTTTATCACGCTAAGAAGTAATGAAATAGCGAAAATTTCTATTGAAGTGAGATTTCGAAAGCGATTCTTGAGATCCTTGAGATCATTGCATGTCCCTTAAGAAATAAGGTAATATGTGTAACGAAAGGCATTTCATATACGAAAAGGTAGTACGACTTGGTATATGATGTATATATAGCAAACGTTAGAGGAAAATCCCAAATTTTTTTAGCATCAACGTGGTTTCTTGGTTGCCTTAGAATGTATAGAGTACTAATAGGATCACTTATCATTGCCACATTTCCACATGACCTTGCATTTAACACGAAGGCGCTATCTCAATTTTTTCTAATAAAAAGGAAGTTCGGCCATGGACTTCTCTCCTAGACTTTAAAAAAGAGAGAAAATGATACAAGCGAATGGGGCCAGTGCCCTTGGGACCCGCGAATCTTACAAAGCGGGGGTTGAACTTGTGAATCTAGAGAATGTTACAAAGGAGTCTAATTACTCTCTCGTCCCCTTCGTGCGGGGCCCACTTGGATTTAAGTTTCTTGTTCTCAATGAGAAACAATTTATGGTGCCTAAAAGGTGGGGACCTATTGTAGTTGGAGACTCTTTAGGCAAGGAGGAATAGAGACTTCTCAATGGACCGCTCTTTTGGAGGGTGTCCAAAGTTACAGGCATACCGCTCCTTCCAAATCTTCTAGAATGTTTCCCATCCAATAGCGTTCCGCAGTGCCATTGAGGAGCGGATTGCTTCGCCAAGGAGTTCTTGCTTCCAGGTGATTTGCTCCTGCACTCTTAGAGTATTCCCAAGGGTCTGCAAGAGCCAAAGAGACTTGGTGCAAGCGAAGAAGATGTTACCGAGATCCTCAATGTTGCATTGTCATTGCTTGCACCATGGTGTAACGCACAAATTTTCTAGCGTTTAGATTGGTCCAGATACCATGGTGGAGAATTTGCCACATGAGAACTGCCGTTTGATCTCGACGAGAGGATGCCATATAGACATAAGCTTCAAATCCCTTTGCAATTTTGTCCAAGTGAAGCACAACTTCTTGTTAAGTGTGATATGATAGTCCATGTTCACCTTGATTCTAGGAATTTTGGACAACCAGATGCCATTGTGCCAATGAAGACGTTCATGGCATGGTGGATCCCACCCAATGAGGAGTGAGGTTTTTGAATGTTCCTAGGTGATGCATCTGAAGGAGAGCCCATGCTTCATAGTTCACTCTAATTCTAGGGTCTACGTCCTCAAGGCTAATCCATTAGCCAATTTATTGTTTCTAGAGGTGTTTCCACTATCTAAAACACTTGTTCTAGAGCCTCTTAGCATTTTAGGGCCTCAAAGAAGCCACAACCCTAATGCTCAGGATCAAAAACCGAATTGAGTCATTTTGTCTAATACTACCCGCCCATTTCCAATCTTCTTTGATTCTGATATATTGTTTAGACTTGTTTCAACTCATCCACACGGAGTGGAGAAGATTCAAGCCTTTAGGGGAAACCAAAATCGGGGCGAATAAAAGGGTAAGGAGGCCCAAGTCCTTCCAACTAGGGAGGCCCACTAGCATAATCTCGTTCATGTTCTAGAAAAGGAGCTTGGCTCAAGAGCTTTCATAGTTGCACCATGCTATCATGGACAAAGGAAACCATCCTGAATCTCAGATTCCATGTGAATCCTATATCTCATGATGATAGTTCAAAATTTGGGGAAACTAATGCTTCCATTGCATCTGGAACGTGCCAAAACCCTAAGATTGAGTGTCTTCTTGCTTGACTCTGACATCCAGAGACCATGCTTCGAATTGATGATATCATCAATTCGTAACCGCCCTAGAACCGCCCTTGGAAAACCTATATAAGGAGGGGTTGACCACATTCATAATCAGTCTTGCCAATACGAGTCTTGGGAGCTCAAGGAGACGTGACCACCAAGTAAGTACTCTTCAAGTTCAGTTCTAGTTCTTCTCTTGTTCCTTGTTCTAGTGTAGTTTTTGGACATTCTATCTTGTCCCCTTGTAGTCTCGTATTACGAGATCCTATCGAGTTCTTTAGTGTATCCAATTCATCTCCTAGAAGGGAGTTCTTGTAATCCAGATATCTTGTCTCATACTTATGATCCCGGGTTGTGGGATGTCTTGTATCATCTCTAGTCCAGTTTTCCATACCTATTGGTCCCAGGTTGTGGGACGTCTTGTATCAGCTACATCTTCTTGTATTATTTTCCCTACATGTGTGCTCTTGTAATCATAAATGCATTTCAGAAATCTTGTCTACTGTAGTCAGAGAGCACAATCTAGTGCTCCCCTGACATTTTGGCAAGACTATCTTCTATCCAAGACCAAACATCATGGAGAACGCTTATGAATAGATCGTAGCATCACTTTAGATTCTTCAACAACAAGTCGAGGGCCTAAGTCATCAACAGACACAAGTTGAGATGGGACATCCAATGCATGTAGGTGCACTCCTCCAAGAATTACAAGAACAAATCGGTAGTCTTCAAGAAAATAAAGGGAGTATTCAAGTAAATCAATGGCCTAGTACATCATTTATGAACGAACCCAAGATTTGCATGCCAGAAAAGTTCGATGGGGATCGCACAAAGTTTCGTGGATTTCTCCAACAAGTTAAATTCTACATCCGTATGCAACCTGATAGATATTCTGACAAGGCATCCAAGGTCGGGTTTATTGGAACCTTGCTCTGTGGCCAAGCATTATTATGGTTTTCCCCAATCGTGGAGAAGAACATGGCAATACCTCAGGACTATGAGGGGTTTCTTTGAGAACTCTCTGCCTCATTGGGAGATACAGATACAAGTCGAGTAGCAGAAACAAAACTTTGGAAGTTACATCAAGGTAACCGCCCTGCCTTTACCTATGCATCTAAATTTAGGAAGTTGATATGTGATCTCACTTGGAATGAAGATTATTTCATAAGCAAATTCAGATGCGGTTTAAGAGATGATGTGAAGGACCTTTTCCTCATGATGCCAGAGGTTAAAACATCGAATGAATATATCATGCAAGCTATTCAATGTGATAACCGACTTTTTCAAAGGAAACAAGAAAAAAAGTAGAAGGAAGACCTCGCCAGTGGAAACCTTTCCAACCCACTACTAAAGATGAGTCCATGCCTGAACCTATGCAAATAGATATAACTAGGTTTTAGTCTCCAACACTAGAAGAGAAACAAAGAAGGAGAGTTAATAAGTTATGTCTCTATTGTGGAAACCCTGGACATATTGCAATTAATTGTCCGAACAAGAGAACAAACTGCAGAGTCGCAGCCACCCTTGTAGAGCAGGGAAACGAGGAAGTCCAGTTGTAAAAGAGACCCTGCAGCCGGACCATGATATAAGAAAGGGTCTCATAATTCTAGCTATACCCATAGAAACCTGTCTTGCACTTATCAAGTTAATCATGCCCAAGAAGACCCTTTCCCTTATAGCCCTAGTAGATTCAGGAGCCTCCTCATGGTTGATCAATGAAGGATTCGATAAGAAACATGGAATTCCTGTACTTGCAAAGAACAAACCAGTAGTAGTTGAAGTAGTAGATGCATAACCTCTAGCATCTTGGGAATATAACCATGGAAACCACACCATTAAGAGTACACCTTGGTGACCATAAATCCCACATATGTTTCAATGTAATATCGAGCCCTGTACATCTAGTTATCATTGGAATGCCCTAGTTAAAGAAGCATAATCCAGACATTAATTGGGAAAAGAATAAAATCATCGAGATATCCAAAACAACCCAACATATGTTGGAGCCAAAGCCTTCATACATGCAGTAAGGAAGGAGCCTATATATATGATCTATGCCATACCAGCTCAAGAATCCAAGAAAGATGGTCCAGTACAGCTACCCAATCAGTACAAAGGCTTTGAAGATGTTTTTGAAAAGAAGAATGAAGATATCCTCCCAGAGCATAGACCTTACGATTGCCCCATAGATCTTCAAGAGGGAGCACAACCACCCTTTGGACCAATCTACAAGCTATCTCCAGAGGAACTTACAGAACTACGCAAGAACATTGATGAGAATCTAGCAAAAGGGGTTTATCAAACACTCAAAGTCTCTAGTAGGAGCTCCTATTCTATTTGTAAAGAAGAAGGATGGGACTCTCCGGATGTGTGTAGACTATCGTGGATTGAACAAAGTCACTATAAAAAACAGATACCCTCTACCACTCATATCACAGCTCTTAGAACGCCTTGGAAGAGCAAAATTCTTCACGAAAGTTGATCTTCAAGGAGCTTACAACCTTGTGAGGATCAGAGAAGGAGACGAATGGAAGAGAGCATTTGGAACAAGGTATGGGCATTTTGAATATGTGGTGATGCCATTCGGTCTTACAAATGGTCCAGCTGTCTTCCAACGTATGATGAATGATATCTTTCGAGAATATTTAGATGATTTTGTTGTAATATACCTTGATGATATCTTGATATTCTCCAAAAATCTAGAGGATCATGAAGGTCATGTAAAGATACTCCTAGAGAAACTAAGAGAAAAAGGATTATATGCGAAATTGGAGAAGTGCTCTTTCCATAAGACAGAAGTGGAATTTTTAGGATACATTGTATGAGATAAAGGAATTTTTATGGACCCTAAAAAGATTCAAACAATTCTTGATTGGCAACCACCTTCATGTGTTTGAGATTTACAATGTATTCTAGGGTTTGCCAACTTCTATAGGATATTCATCAAAGAGTACTCCAAGATAGTGACACCTCTTACCAAGCTCATAGGGAACTCCAAATTCTCATGGACCAAAGAAGCAGAAAAAGCATTTCAGACCTTGAAATCAGCATTCACTACTACTCCAATTCTAGTTCATCCTGATTCTAGTAAGCCCTTCTTCCTAGAGACAAATGCATCAGACTTTGCCCTAGGGGCCATTCTCTCACAACATGGAGATGATGGACATCTACATCCAGTTGCATATAATTCAAGGAAATTTTCTCCTCCAAAAATTAAGTATGAAATTCATGATAAAAAACTTCTTGCCATAGTGGACGCGTTTGATACTTGGTGTCACCATCTAGAAGGAGCAGCCCATAGAGTTATCGTGTATACAAATCACAAGAACCTTGAATATTTAATGACCACCGGCATTCTCAGTAGAACGCAATCTCCATGGAGTAACTTTCTATCCAGGTTGGACTTTGTCATCACCTACCGTCTAGGATGCTAACAATGTCAGTCAGATGCCTTGTCTAGAAGATCTTACCTTGCACCAAAGAAGGGTGAAGAGGCCTTCGATCAACAAGAGAGTGTATTACTCAAGCCTGAGCATCTCGAGTTAGCAGCTATCTCTTCAACCCATCCTGAAGATTCAGCCTTGAATTATCTGATTCGTGAGAAACTACCACAAGATGAATTATTTTGCAATGTTAAGCAGAAAACTCAAGAAGGAAAAGTCCAAGAAGTAAATGAATTCTAGGAAAAGGACAGATTGCTATTTTATAAGAACCTATTGTATGTTCCTCCAAGAAATCCCAGGATCCAAGTACTTCAACAACATCATGACAACCTTCCAGCAGGAAATTTTGGAGTAAATGAAACATTAGAACTCATATCCAAGGATTTCTGGTGGCCTCAAATGTGGAAGGAAGTCAAAGAATATATCCAAAACTGTGACACTTGCAATAGATCTAAGGTATCACGACATAAGCCTCATGGCCTCTTGCAACATTACCTATTCCTGAAAGGCCATGGGCTTCATTGTCTATGGATTTCATCACATATCTACCAAAGTCAAATAAGTATGATGCCATTCTTGTTATTGTGGATAGGTTCATAAAGATGACACACTTCATTCCAACTACAAAGGCAATCACCGGTGCAGCTACTGCTAGACTTTTTCTTAGATACATCTTTAGACTTCATGGACTGCCTCATGATATTGTTAGTGATCGAAGTCCACAGTTCATAGAACAGTCTTTGCAAGCTTCTTGGTGTTCAAGTTAAACTATCTACAACAAATCATCCACAGGCTGATGGAAAAACAGAACGGGTGAATCAAGTCCTACAGCAATATCTCGGTTGCACTAGCGACTATCACCAAAATGATTGGTTTGAGTTGTTACCCTTTGCAGAGTTTGCCTATAACAATAGTGTTCATGCATCTACTAAGCAAACCTCCTTCTTTGCAAACTATGGACAACATCCAAGGATGGATATACAACTGTCAAATCATGTGAAGAACCAAGCTGCCAGAGATCCATAAAGAACTCAAGGAAGAGATCCATAAAGCTCAACAACAATATAAGTACTATGCAGATCAACATCGCATCTAGAATCCATCGTATCAAATTGGGGATAAAGTATGGTTACTTAGAAACAATTTGCAAACTTCAAGGCCTTGTGCGAAGTTAGATCATCAAAGATTTGGTCCATTTACTATCTTGGCCAAGATTAATCTAATCACCTTCAAGCTCCAACTACCAAGTACCATGAGAATATATCCAATTTTTCATGTATCCATGTTGGAACCATATCATATTTCACCATTGAGGGGGGAGAGACCTAGTCCTTCACCACCTATCGAGATTGATGATCATGAAGAATTTGAAGTCGAGCATGTCCTAGATTCGAGAATATCCCAAGGAAGGTTAGAGTACCTTATTCATTGGAAAGGATATGACATGAGTGATCGTACTTGGGAACCTGCAGAAAACCTTCAAAGAGCACCAATAAAGGTTCGAGAATTCCATAAGAGAAATCCAATAAAGGCAAGACCAGAGAATGTGACTGCTCCTCGTGGAACTTGTCGCTTGCGGGGGAGGTAATGCCATGGACAGAGGAAACCATCCTGAATCTCAGATTCCATGTGAATCTTATATCTCATTATTGGTTCAGAATTTGGGGAAACTAATGCTTCCATTGCGTGTGGAACATGCCAAAACCCTAAGATCGATTGTCTTCTTGCTTCATTCTATCATCCAAAGACCATGCTTCGAATTGATGATATCATGGATGACATCATCAATTCGTAACCGCCCTAGAACCGCCCTTGGAAACCCTATATAAGGAGGGGTTGGCCACATTCATAATCAGTTTTGCCAATACCAGTCTTGGGAGCTCAAGGAGTCGTGACCGTCAAGTAAGTACTCTTCAAGTTCTAGTTCTAGTTCTTGTCTTGTTCCTTGTTCTAGTCTAGTTCTTGGACATTCTATATTGTCCCCTTGTAATCTCGTAGTACGAGATCCTGTCGAGTTCTTTTGTGTATCCAGTTCATCTCCCAGAAGGGAGTTCTTGTAATCTAGATATCTTGTCTCATACTTACGATCCTGTGTTGTGGGATCTCTTGTATCATATCTAGTCCAATTTTCCATACCTATTGGTCCCGGGTTGTGGGACGTCTTGTATCAGCTACATCTTCTTGTCTTATTTTCCCTACGTGGGTGTTCTTGTAATCATAAGTGTATTTCAAAAATCTTGTCTATTGTAGTTAGAGAGCACAATCTAGTGCTCCCCTGACACATGCCGTGATGATCCATTTTAATGCAAACTTGTCAACCATGCCTAGAATATCCATAATGGTAAGACCCCCATAATCCATTTGGCTGATGCAGGTAGACCATTTAGTTTTGGGAACCACCCTTCTGTTATGGTCCTCATCCAAAGAAAGCTTTTGCAAATTCTTTCCGATTTCTTAAGCCCTTGATCCTTCGATCTCCGACAAGAGAGAAAGTAAATTGTCCAAGAGATGGGAAAGGTATTAATAAACATGGCATAACTTGCAAGGATGATTTACATGCCCTTCCAATATGATAACTTATTGTCTAGTTTGGAAAGTACCAAATTACATCTCTGCTCCATTGAGACTCCAAAGTCCATCGTGACAGTGAGTAGGCAGACGGCTTGACACCTAGGGATAATTTGGCAACCATGGTCAACCAACAGTTGGGTTGGTGGCCCAATGATGGTCTAAACATGCTTTTTGAGTGGTTTATTTTGGAACTAGACACATAATGTATCTAGGCACCCCAAAAGGTTTCAACATTGGTCATATCATTATGTACAAATGCATTCATGTCATCCACAGAAATGCTCATGATCATTTGGCCATGGTTCAGAGGTAGAGAGAGACCTTTAATATGGTCCATTTCCATGTGATGTTGCAGAAGATGACTGAGCCCCTCCATGAAAATAGCAAAGAGTAGAGGGGCCAACGAGCACCCTTGCCTAGTAAATCAAGAAGGGAATAGAGTCCCTTATTTGCCTTCTGTTGAGGATGCCATACATCTCTTTAGTTGGTTTATCGACTTTACCTTCCCACTAATCTTTAAAGTATACTTGCAGGTCTTTCCTTTGAAATTGTTCCTTATATCTTAGCATGCCTCTGATTTTTCATAGTCCCATCTACTATTGGTAGTTACCTTTGTTCAATTCCTTCTCAAGATGCCAAAGCCTCTGATAGAGGTTCTCTCTCTACCTCCACTTAACATTGTGAAGCCTCTTGTGAGTCTTGATCTGAATTTCATGGGTCTTCTCAACCCTCGCTCTCCAACATTTTGTTGGTGAAGTGCCATTGGCAAATGCTAAATTCCAAACCAAGGTAATTTCCTAATGATTCGAGGGAAGAGAGAAAGACAATGGGCAAGTCTTAAACCAAGGCACTTTCCTAAGTTTGGCAATCAGTTTGAAAGTGAGAATAAAAGGGAAATGCTTAGATATGGCAAGGTCAATGTGTTGAGAGATGATGGGTTGGCTCCATTGATGGATAATGTTCTGTGCAATATAGCTTCTATCAAGTATTGCTTTCCTCAAGTCATCCCCAGATTGGAGTTTCTACCAAGAGAAGCCATTTGTATCTTTAATCTCCACAAGGTCCTCATGGAGCTTGATTTTGTCCAATATGTCTTTCTCCTAACCATGAATGGTACACCTCCTGTTGTCCCACCGATCCGAAGCATCTTCCACCATGTGGAAGTCTCCCCAAATCATCACATTGTGAGAATATGATTCCAAAGAGACCTAGGTATCTTTCCTCTCCAACCCCCTATTTGGGGCATACATGGAGACTATTGTGAGCTTAAAGGGGCCCCTGTAGGAGGGAGCAATCCAAGGATGATTTTGATCTTCACGGGACTTGATTAATCTACCCAAAAAAAAAACGTTATTTATTCCAATAGCTATACCACCAACCCCTCTAGGGTGAGAAGTGGTAACCTAGACATGAGCTAAAGAAATGTGTTTTGAGTCATTTTTGCAAGTCCTCTCTATCAGTTTTACTCTCTTGAATACAAATGAAATTCGGGTTTAGGCTATTATCCAGAAGCCACTAGCCAATAATAGCCACTCTTGAGGGGTCACTCAACCCCATGGCATTAAATGATATGATAATCATCGATGATGGTTACCCTCTTTCCCGAGAGGGACCTTGTCTTTTTGCTTCTTGGGTTCATATTTTTTCCTTAAACAAGAGGGGTCTAAACCATGTATCTTACCCTTAAGCGGGCTCTTCCATGGCATTTTCAATGGTTGTTTCCCCTTGTGAGTCACCTTCTGCGGGGGTGAATTTAGCACCTTTTCCGAGAGTGACGATCCAATCATGGAGCTCTCACTATGCGGGTTGTCTTCATTACTATAAGTGAAGCCATCCTCTTTACTATTGGTATTACTCTTGGTTTTCTACTTTGTTGGTGGTAATCTCTAGGGTTTTACCTTTAGTGTTTGCTTCATAAAGGTTCCCTCTAGGAAAGTCCAACTCGTTGACCTTCTTTTCCAAGTTATAGTACAAGTTATTTAGAGGAGCCATCATTGTGGTGTTCCTCTCAAAGAACCCTCGAGGGCTTCTTTTCCTTCTATTTCTAACTTCCGTGAACCCTTCTAAGTTTTTCTTTGAGACCCTAGTATCTTTCTCTTCCTCAATGATAAGCGGAGAAGCTTGTGCCCTAGTGCTTATAAGATCTTCTTTGACAACTTCTTAGTTGTGATCTTCTTTGAAGGCTTCTTGGTTCTCTTTGAATTTTGAGGAGTTATGTCTCTAAAGGCAATCTTTAATCCTATGTTCTTAAAGCCCACAATGAAAACACGCATTTGGAAAATTCTTATATGTGATGTTTTGTTCCCAAACTTTCCCTTTCCTTAAGTCTATGGAAGTCTTCAAGGAGGGAGCCTTGTTAAGATCAATCTTGATGCATGTATGTGGGTGCCATCATGCATTGAAGGAATACCTTGCTCCTTCATAGATGAAGCCCCCCACGTCCTCTCTCAAGGCTAGCGGTCGACCAATAGGCACAACAATATCCCTCAAGAATTCATGTAAGAAAAAAGGAAGGTTGGGAAGCTCAACCTAGAGCAGGTAGCCCAAGGATTTAGACTTGCTTGGGACAAAGTCTGGGGACCACTTAAAAAGGCATAAAGTAGATGGCCAAACTTGTCACTACCCACTTGAAGCACTTGTAATGCCATCTACTTGTTCTTGCAAACCAAAAGAAAGTGGTTCACTAGAAAAAATTGACATTTTCTCACTATCAAACCACGTGGGGACCACCCTTCCAAAGCCATAAATACACAAAATTTAGAGGGAGGCCTTGGGCTAAACAATTGACCAATAAGGCACATTTTTTAAAGTTCTTTCTGGAGTGACATCCTGAGGATCCCCAATTGCCTCACATGAACCCAGCGGGGGTCCGACATTGCTGACCACCAAGGAATGGTGTCCACCGGCAATGGGAGCCGAGAGCATGCGAACAAAAAAGGTCGAGACTACCCAATCAGCAGCCCTTACCAAGAGGATGGAAAAACTAATGGGGACATGTCTATTCTTTGACTGATGTTGGGCAATGCCTAAATCCTCTATGATGCTTGAAGACGTCGAGAAAGAATTCTCAAGGAAGAAAGAACTACGCCCTTTGCAGGTTGAACACTTTAGCATTGGTTTATCCTTTTATAGATGGAAGTGCAAACACCATCCTTCCAATTGGACCCGTTTTCTCTTTTCTCATGCCCCCACAAACGTTATGTGTAGCTCTGCCATGGAGAAAATTTCACTAACAGAAACCACTCCTTCAAGCTTTAGGTTAGAGGAAACGCTTAGCATTAATCTCCTGAATTATTCGATCAAGACACCATTAAAAGGTCTGTATAGAAACTAAATGTTATGACTTATCGAATCTCATACTTTGAAGAACATATCACCTCGATTCTCTGAGATAATAAGAATTTCGTTTCTTAAAAGTTCTTCCCGTAAACCAAAATCAAAAGTGCTTCCCAGAATAGGACATTGCACCACATACCATGCTTGAAGCTTCCACCTTTTCACAAGACACACATACAAAGCTTAGAATGTGTCCTGGAAGCTCGTGAACCTTTCCTAGAATCTATCTTTGTTAGACATCTCCTTACTAAAACCTAATTATGTCCGAGCTCGTTCATCAGATGATCCTTTGAATTTGACCAAACAGTGGAGTGTAATGTATTTTCGGAATGACCTATCAATATTTCAAATTGGGCGATATCTCGTTAAGGAACTCTCTCCTACAACACAGACTATTCTACTCGATAGGTTATGAAGGAATTCCAAGTGTAGAATAATTGCTTTTAAATACTACTGGAGCTGAATTTACCAAAGAGTTTTGAAATCGGAAAAGTGTATAAGTTTCTAATAAGATATAATTTTCATAAGTTGAATACATATATAGAAACATAACATTTATACTATATGTCTATCAACCACTTTGGCTACTACTCGTTTGTTCTTTTGAGCTTATTTTTTTTATAAATGGTAAATTTTAGAACTAGGCCTGCTGCGTAGGATACTACCCAACTGGTTTCGTATAATAGAAACACTAAGTAGTTGATTGATTCGTCTACTTTTGCCCAATTTGAGAATATTAGAACTAGAACTATGTTGGAGGAGGTTGTCTCCTATTATATTCATAGAATGGGTAGTCTCGCCTATATTGCAAGCATTTTCTACCTTGATGCCTAAAAGCTTGTACTTGTAGGTTTTTGGTGATACCCTCCACCATTTGATCTATGGACGAGGATATCGAATTCACACTTAGAGTAGACTCTATTGTGAGTGGGAAGACCTGAATAGATTTATGGAATACATCTCTAGTATAAATGGATTCTTGTATAAACGTTTCCCAGGTGGAGAGACCCATCAAATAGGTTACAATCAATACTTATGTACTTCACAATCCATCAAGAAAATGAACAATTAAGTTGAATTCAAAAGGGAAGTCTCATGGGGCACATTGTTTCACATATTATTTGTAATGAGAAGCAACTAATCTCAGATCCTCAATCGCTTCTTCCTTGAGGTGCGTAATGTTCCTTGAAGTGTCATGTCTTAGTGTAATTTTTGCGAAATGAGAGTTTTTAGAAGTTTGGCGATGTTTTGAAAACTTTGTAAACTTTGTATGCTAAGAAGTTGGCACCATGAAAGAGAAGTTCGCTTTAAGTTGAACCTAAACACTTTGTATTGGGTATAAGTCATAGGCTTGCTCAACTCAAAGAAATGTTTTGAACTCACAATCTTGTACATCAGGACAATATTTTCCGTCATAATACTCTCTCATACATTTTTTGACTTGAGAAGGATAAGGTATTTTTCAAAATGAATTCTTATAGTTTGTATCTCTGAAAATTGTTCTTGTGGTGCCAAGCCTTGAGAAATGAGATTGGTTGTGGCATATAAGGCACTTGTAGGCTTAACACGTTGACTAGATATTGCAGTTGGGATGCCTAGTTTAGGAATATCGAGGGTATGGTATGCTGAGGTGGTATAGAATGCTTGGAAATTTCCTAGTAATAGGCATTGTACCAAAAGTCACGTACAGCACAAGTTTCCATCTGCTAGTTGTCTCCATTCTTACAAATGGAACAATGGTTAATATTGTAGATACAAATGATATTCGAACTACTAAGATTAGAGTTGATATAACTTGCGTGGACATTGTTCCTAATGGGATGTTTTGTGATTGTTCTAGAATAGTCACAATGGGATTGGTTGGAGGTGTCAAGATGAAGGGTTTTGAATGCATAGGACATGAATTGGGGTCACTACTATCCTAGGAATACCATTTAAAAATACTAGCAAGCCATGATATGTAAAGTGTTGCTGGGCTGTTTGTTCTATGCATAATATGGTCAATCCCTTTCATCTTCACGCATGGGTGGTAAGAGTGCATCCCAATATCTAGACTAATGAAACAAGTAATAAGGAACTCTACACATAGGTAATTATAGACTCCAAAACTAATCTTTGAAATCCACAACAATGTAAACTTTAGGAGATAGTACACCATGAATAACCTTGCTAACATGTATGGTCCTATTTAGAACCTCAAGGAGTGATATTCTATGGCTTATCTATAAATATATAATAGGCTCTCATCTGATCCAAGCGTTACTCTCCTTCCAGTCTTGCAATAGTGGGTTGCATTTTGGGTATGGGTCAACATTCTTCATTACTGAAAGATGTTACAATACGATTTGAACAAAATTGTAGCTTGTTTAGAGTGAAGTTTGTAGTCGTACGGAGACACCATCTTTTGTTAATTACCTCTAGTTCATGACCTTTATTCATGAATTTTATAGAAATTAATGGATAGACCCATTAAAGTGAAATTGTAAACTATTTATGTGCATCAATCAGTTTGTTGTTATGGTTAAAATTCTATGAATACATTAAATCAGAATCTTATATTATAATTGAGGTGGTAATACATGGCACTTGAATTCAATGCATTTTTAGCTGAGCACGGCATAAAACACCACTATATAGTGTTTCTTACGTCACAAGAAAATGGTCTTGCAAAGAGGAAAAACAATAATCGCATTGAAATGGTAGGGTATATAGTGAAAATTGAGGGTTTACCTCATCACGTTTGGCTTGAGATCAGATGTGTGCTTCATATGTACTTAGAAAGTTACCTACAAAAGCACTATATACTATAAATCCTTATGAAATTTTCATGGTTGCAAACCATCTATTTCTTATTTGCATTAGTTTGATTGTCTCACGTCCGTATGCGTCAATGTCTAAGAAACAATGCAGATGATTGAATGAGAACGCTATGAAATGTATTTTACTTGGATATAGTTCCAAGAGCAAAGCTTATTACCTATGTTGATCAAAAGTAAATTATGATGTATATCTCATGGCGAATTGTGGGAAACCTTAACTTTGATATGTTGAGGAGACATGAATGAGGTCAAAGCAGGTATAGGAAACAATATTCCTCTTTTCACTAGAGGATAGTCAAATGTACTCCTCTTGAGGAAACTTTTAAGCTTTGCCATTCCAATTTCTTTGCAGATATTCATTATGTTCTTAAACATGGACAAAAAATATTGATAATGAAAATTGTATGCCAAAATACTTAGCGAAGGCTTTAGTAGATAGTAAGTTACAAACACTTTTGCCTTATCATACTTGCCCAAGCTTCAATGTTGTTTTTTTTATGCATTTGCATGTTATGCAATGGATATATCTAGCCCTTTTTTTCTATCACAACGAGCCTCTTTATTTTTCGTGAAGCATAAAATAAGAAAACAATGAATGCGTTCTATGAAATCAAAATATGATGTTGTAATGGAGTGGTACTCAAACTTTATATGATTTGCCTCCTTGTAAGAATTCTATAGGCACTACATAAATCTACAAGATAAAACGCAATCCCTAGGGTAGTATTTATTTCTAGTAGGCTAGGCTTATAGCTAACGTTTATGCCCATGACGAAAGGCATATATTCTAATAAGACCTTTCATCCATGTGACAAAAATGAATTATTCATAGCATATGCGTAGTTGCATCTCATAAGCCGTGGAATGTACATCAATTGGACATGAAGACTGCATTCTTCAATGGGAACTTGCATGTAGAAGTGTATTCTTTTTGGCCCCATGATCTTGTGAAAACGTTTATGAAAGAAAAGCTTGAAGGTCAGAAAAGGCAATGGTATTTATGAAAGAGAAAGCCACGTGCTTACTAGGAGAAGATACATGCCTACTTATTAGCACATGGATAATAGAAGAAATGTATGTAAAGCATGAAAATGGGAGATCCCAAATAGCTAATTGCCACCTCCTCCATACCATAAATTGTCCTTGCTCTCATGCGCATCTTGAAACTTCTAGACATCCCTCATATATCTACTTTGAGAAGATGGAATAACCTCATCAAATAGAGGATTTGTGGTAGTGCCATGGCTCCCTAGAGCTTAGCTCCTTGACCCGTCTTAGATCCTTGAGCAATGCAAGTTGTCGAATGTAGGCCATCAGATTCCACAGAATTTTCAACTGAAGGACTATATCTTCACAATCTACTTGCATGGAAAACTAGCTGAATTTTACAATTTTCAAGCATGCTTCAAATAGGAAACATCAATAATCTTCTTAACGCATTGTCCATGGTCCATAAAATCTGAGCGAGAGCTTGGGTTTTTCACCTTCTCTCAAAGAGGAGCCAAGTGAAACATGAGTAAACACATGATATCCTTCTTGCAAATTTCATGGTGTATGATGTTTTCCTCGAAGGTTTTGCATCTCTTAGTAGCTTGGTGAAGGTTGGCATATGCTATATTTTAAGGTAGGTTGCATATCAATGAGAAACAGTGAAGCACTAAGGGATTTACGTGGTAGCCCTATAGTAGTCTAAATGAATAGAATATATATGTAAGACACCTTGAAAGGTGCCAAATAAGTAGACGTATGCCTCAACGTGCTATAGGGGAAATCAAACAAAGGAAGGAGCCTATCCCAATCTGTATGCTTTTTAGAGACATATGCACGAAACATAACTATAGAATTGGGTTAATCATCAATTTATGGTTTGTCTCCATTAATCATCTTGAATTGAAATTGTAAATTAATAAATACGTGTTAAGAAACGTTTGTAGTAAATGTACTAGCTTTCTACAGAACTATGGACTTCTGATAAGCCGTGTAATTTACAAATGCTCTAAATAATTAATTCCATGGCTTGTGGACCTTCTCCTGTTTCCTTTGTAGGAATAAGGTTTGTCATTTTACTCCACCAATGAACAAGATTCTCTAATTGAGGTCTCTTGGGTAAAACCATAATCAAATCTCATGGAAATATTCAACTAAGAATACTATGGGATCTCCAATCGCTATAATAAGCTTGCAGAACGCATACCCTCAACTTTATTTACATGAAACATTTCCTAACACAAATATGCACGTCTCTTGCCATCAAAGACCACCATGATGTAGGGTTTTCTCAACCCCAAGATCTCCTACAAAGGGAACATCATGGTTTAAAACATAACTAGGCACACAAAAATTCCTCTTTGTTTCAAGAAAACTTTTTTGAAGCATTCTCCTAACTTTCTAAAAATTAATTGAAAATGAACTAAGAAATATAATCATCAATCCAATAATTCTTTATCTCTCCGCTTTAAATTATTGTAGGAAATTCTAAAACCTTATTTGAAGCATAATTTATAACAAAACATTCAGAATTTTATTACTTTTACCATACCGATAAAGAAATTGCCTGTGAAAATCTTAGATTAGCCATATCCATCTTGCTCCCCAACCCCGTAAACCAAGATGGGAAAGTAAATATTTCAAAGTATGATGATCTATGTAAATCTTAAATAGGGCAATAATGTGCCATAGTTTTTAAAGCACGAACTATAGCATACAGCTCTTTTTCATGAACAAGCGAGTTTGTTTGAATGTGATAAAGTCTCTTACTTTCAAAAGGAGTTTGCCGACTGTCTTGACTTAAGGCATTCATAGGATTTCTAAGAAAATGGATATCATATAATATCGATTATTATTGTAATCGTCATGGTATTCATGATATTCGAAACTATTTTTAGAAAGTTTGATTATTTTGTTTTTTATGTGAAATGGTTCAAAGTAGTCATCTCTAGAAGAAACACAACAATGAGGTGGGATAAAAGTGGTTTTCTTCAAGTCGACTCCACAAAATTATGGACGAATGAAAGGGCTACATTTGTAGTTCCTGAACATGACGAGTACCTCAGATGTAGGTATGCCATGCAGTACACCATGTGGAACACCATGTACACCTTGGGGTGCTCATGACCATGATGACTCCAAGGTGTATAGTATCCGAGATGGAGCTCCGGTGATGGATGCGACTGGAAAAGAAATGCGTGCACGTATACGACAGCTTTGCTCCATACAGTTTGGACACTCCATCATGCTGAAATGGAGTGAACAGGATAAAGATCGGAAGAATTATATCACACAAATGATTTATCAGGAGTTTCGACGAGCCGATGGACAGTCTCTTGTCAGTTCAGAGTGGATTCTGCACACCGCACGTGAGGTTATGTCCCATCGACGCTCAGAGGCTCGTGATGCTTTTAGAGCAGGCTTACCACAGCCTCTATGGTCAGATGCTGAGGAGTGGGATCTGATTCTCAACGAGCAGCAACAGACTCCTGATCCATATCGCCATCAGCGAGATGCCACAGCCACACGTTTAGATACAGTTGGACCGTCACATTTGGGCAGCGGCGGATATGACATGATGGGTCATGAGTTTGTAAGTACCATTTCATTTATTGAATTTATTTGTGTTAAGTTTCTCATGTATGTTCCTCTAATGTTTTGCATATTTGTTGCAAGAGCTGGCAATGGGTCGTCCTCCAACATGAACGGAGGAGGCTTACGAATATCGTCACAGATTGACTACACTATTGGAGGACTTGGAGGGACATAGTGCAGTCGTTTCATGGGAGCATTTGCGATGAGGTGATAAATTTATAAACTTGGTTTTTACTTGTTGTTTGTGATTTCATGGAGTTTGAGGGGGGGTGGAGTGAAGTGTGGGTGGAGTTTGAGGGGGGGTGGAGTGGAGTGTGGGTGGAGTTTGAGGGCGGGGGGAGTGGGGGTTGGAGTTGAGGGTGGAGTTAGGGTTGGAGCTGAGGGGGGGTGGAGTGGAGTGTGAGTGGAGTTTGAGGGTGGATGGAGTGGAGGGTGGAGTTAGGGTTGGAGTTGAGGGTGGAGTTGGGAGAGGGTGGAGTGGAGATCGCCGTGGATGGAGTTGGGGGGGAGGGGGGGTTGGAGTGGAGTGTGGGTGGAGTTTGAGGTGGGGTGGAGTGAAGTGTGGAGTTAGGGTTGGAGTTGGGGAGGGGAGTGGAGTGTCGATGGAGTTTGAGGGGGGGTGGAGTGGAGGGTGGAGTTAGAGTTGGAGTTGAGGGTGGAGTTGGGAGAGGGTGGAGTGGAGGTTGCTGTGGGTGGAGTTGGGGAATGGTGGAGTGGAGTGTGGGTGGCGTTTGAGGGGGTGTGGAGTTTGAGGGGGGGTGGACTGAGTGTGGAGTTAGGGTTGGAGTTGAGGGTGGGTGGAGTTGGGAGATGGTGAGATGAAGGTTTCCTTGGGTGGAGTTGGGAGAGGGTGGAGTGGAGTTTGAGGGGCAGTGGAGTGGAGTGTGGGGTTAGGGTTGGAGTTGAGGGTGGAGTTAGGATTGGATTTGGGGGGGGGGTGTACTGGAGTGTGCGTGGAGTTTGAGGGAGGGGGGGTTGGAGTGGGGGGTGGAGTGGTGAGAGGACTGGTGGAAGTTAGGAATTCAGCATTGAAGATCAATAATTGCAATAATCTATCCCCATCGCGATGACATTTCAAAAGATTCCTTGGGCCTATCTGCCAAGGTGGCAAAATGTGTTGAATTCATGAGGGTAGCGTGTGTGCGGCTTAGAACATCTAAGGGCATCATAGCCTTGTTATTGCTTCAAACTACGATGGCCTAGCCGGCCATAGTCCCTCTAAGAAGTTGGCCACAAAGAAGAAACTCATTGAATTCATTAGTGTAGCAGGCGTGCATATCTGTTAGTGCGTCAAAAACGCGTTGAATTCATCACTGCAGCGCAGTGCGAGTAGGGGAGTGAGGGAGGCAGGGGGGTGGGATGTAGCAGCCTGCAGCTAGGGGGGGGAAGAGGGAGACACGGGGGGTGGGCTATGGGAGGCTGCGGGTGGGGGGGAAGGGAGCTGCAGGTGGGGGGGCCGTAGTAGGCTATTGCGGGCGAGAGTAGGAGGGGTGGAGGGGACTACGAGTGGGTGGGAAACTAGGAGGGGTGAGGGAGCTGGGATAGTGGGCGAGAGTAGGAGGGGATGGAGGGGGAGGGGGTTGCACATGAGTGTGTGGGTAGGGGGTGGCAGTGGAGAGAGTGGGTGGGAGTATGAGGGGATGGCCGCAGATGTCGGGAGAGAGAGAGAGAGAGAGAGAGAGAGAGAGAGAGAGAGAGAGAGAGAGAGAGAGAGAGAGAGAGAGAGAGAGAGAGAGAGAGAGGAGAGAGAGGGAGAGATAGAGACAGAGAGAGAGAGTGCCGTGCAGGGCTGGAGAGCGAGGGAGAGAGAGAGAGAGAGAGAGAGAGAGAGAGAGAGAGAGAGAGAGAGAGAGAGAGAGAGAGAGAGAGAGAGAGAGAGGGGAGAGAGACTACCGCGATACAGTACTATGGAACTTACATAAAATATTTTGAGAGGAAAAATCAAGGTTCGTGAATTCCATAAGAGGAATCCAATGAAGCCCAAGTTAGAGAACATGGCCGCTCCTCGTGGAACTCGTTACTTAAGGGGGAGGTGATGTCATGGACACAAAAGAAACCATCTTCAACCTCATATTCCATGCCGATTTCCTATATCTCATGTTTGGTTAAGTTTTTGGAGAATGTAATGCTATTATTGCGTCCAGAACATGCCAAAACCTTAAGATCCACTGTCGATTTGTTGAATTCTGACACGAGGAGGTCTTGTTTCCAATGGATGATGTCATGAATGACATCATCAAATCGTAACCACCATTCAAAACCTATAAAAGGAGGGGTTGGCCACATTCATTGTCAATCTTGCCAATGTCAGTCTTGGGAGCTCAAGGGGTCATGATCACCAAGTAAGTACTTTCAAGTTCCAGTTCAAGCTCTAGTTTTGTCTCTTGGTCTAGTCCTTTTTAGTCTTGTATCGTGGATATCCTTTCTTGTCCTCTTGTAATCTCATAGTACGACATCGTATCAAGTTCTTTCTTGTATCCAGTTCATCTCCCAGAAGGGAGTTCTTGTAATCCAGACATCTTGTCTCATACCTATGATCCCAGGTTGTGGGATCTCCTATATCATCTCTAGTCTAGTTTTCCATACCTATCGGGTTCGGGTGGTGGGACGTCTTGTATGAGATCTGTGTTCTTGTATCGTTCTCCCTACGTGAGTGTTCTTGTAATCATAAGTGTATTTCCGAAATCTTGTCTAGTGAAGTCGGAGAGCACAATCTAGTGCTCCCCTGACAATTACAGCCTTATCTAGGGAAATTTGTAGCAGTCTTCCTAGAGATATTCTGATCTATAGTAGATCAGAACAAGAATAGTTGGAACACTTGAGAAAAGTGTTCAAAGTGTTGACGAATACACTCTTTGCCAAGGAGCCAAAGTGTGAATTTCTTAAAATAGAGGATAGATACCTTGGGCATATAATGTCCAAAATGGAATCGAGATGGATCTTGAAAAAATAAGGGCTATCATGGAGTGTCCATATCCCACGAATCTTTTTTTAACTTTAAGAAGGAAAAGTCGAGAAATATTTGTGCTACTTTTTGGGCGACAAAATATATTTATAATTTTTTAACGCTCCGTTAT
Organism: Ceratopteris richardii; assembly: GCA_020310875.1. Classification (NCBI taxonomy): domain Eukaryota; kingdom Viridiplantae; phylum Streptophyta; class Polypodiopsida; order Polypodiales; family Pteridaceae; genus Ceratopteris; species Ceratopteris richardii. The sequence goes on along the minus strand of CM035433.1, from coordinate 84,099,690 downwards.
AATAGGGATTCTCCAATTCTTTGGGTGTCACCATACTGTCTATTTCAGCACTTGCCGAAGCACCTCTCGATTTATAATTCATATTACACCATTTCCTTGTCCACACGTCACTATGCTCAGTCACAGTGCCCTTCAAATACTCAAAACTTGATTTCTCTAAGCCCTTTTTTCCTTTTCCTTGGGACATGTAAGCATATGATATAAATATAATAATAAACTCCTTCACGACATGTTCCATTTGTGTGAACACCTCTATGGATGTTTGCGGAAAAAAAATCATATTGGATAAAAAAAAACAAATGTAAGCCCGTTTTGATATTTGATCATATTGAAGGTGTATTGGGTGATACACTTGTTTGCGTCATATTAACATAGGCCATATCAGACTTTTACCATATATTACAGTATCTTGATGCGAGTCTGTTAATGAATTTTAATTATTATGTATTACGCGCACAAGCATTACGATTCGCTGTATACACACACACATATATATATATATATATATATATATATATATATATATATATATATATATATATATATATATATATATAGAGAGAGAGAGAGAGAGAGAGAGAGAGAGAGACTTAGAAGTGTATGGTTTTGTTGAACGTGTTTATGTGTCTTGTATTTTTTTTTGACAAGACCATTTGCTTTGTACTAGGGACATCTGGAACCAAGATATTTCTATTTCCATTGCAAGTTTAATATGAAGTGACTAGGGGAGAAGGGTCAGACTCTTCCGTTAGCCTTCTTAAGGTAATAGAACACATGGGTGCCACGTGGCACTCATGTAATAGAATTTGAAAAGAGAGGCTTTGATATGAGTGCATTGGGAGGAAAGAAAAAGACAATTTGCGTGAGAGTTCAGGTTCTCCGTTGATAGCCAGTGCAAGTTCCATCATCATCGTCAATCGTCATTCCATGATCCTTCATAATGAAGGGTTCCATTGGGTAAACTTGCAACAACTCGTATGAGAGCGTGTAGCGCAGCCATCCATCACAATGAGCGTGGACGGGCAGAATCAAGTGTGGAGACCATAGAGAAGCGATGACAGGAGCTCATGCTCCTAGTTCCATCTCATTCGATTACCATGAAATGAGCGTTGTATATAGAGCCAAAAAAATTTTCCCTTGCAATGCATATGGGATTACGGGAGCATCCACGTCGGCAACCTACAAGTTAAACATGGAAATAGATCTGGAGTGAGGTAAAAAGTTTCAAATTACTCAAGCCTCTACTTGAATTTAGGGAGTAAAAGCTTCAAGATATGAGCAAGTTTGAAGCTAAGCAAAGGTGGGCTGTGGTGATTGTGTATGGGTCATTAGAACAAGTGATAGAATCTTGACGCTTCTATTTCTAAGCTATCAAAGTGACCCTCGTCTGAAGAATTTCCCTTTTGCCTTCTAAATTGACATACCTAGTGTCTTCAATGCATATCGTTGTGCTCCGGATCGGATTCAAGAGATCATTATCATGAAGCTACACTCTTAAGCTTTACTCAGCCACAAAGAATGCTTGATTTGAAGAGGTTTTGTCCAACCAAAATACATCTATATTGCTTTATTTGAGACTAGGGTCCACTCCTGGGCCTTGTTTTTGGTCATTTGGCATGGGAATCAACGTTTCTCACTCGGAATAGACTCATCATCTTAGAATGTAGGTGCTAGACCACTTTCTTTTTCTTACTAGTGAGGATTGATGAAGACCAAAAGTGTTTCAATTTTTCTCAGTTTTCTTGTTTGGGGCTATAGATATGAGCTTTTGGTGTCATTTTTGTTGGTATTTGATGCTCATAACTAGAGGACAATCGAACATTTTGAATTTTTTTCTTGGGCCTACCGAGGATTGCAGATCAGTAGCTTGAGGCTTCAAAGGTCACTTCAAATCTGCTTTGCAAGCATTCGTTTGTATCAGGGAAGTGCTCTAGTACAATATTTTCTCTATTTCTAGCATATCTAGTTTACTTCCATTCCTTTTAATACACTCTAGGTAGTAAATGGGTGGTTGAAATATGGATCCTAAGGGCAAGCATGTTTTAGAGAACACTTCTCTAACTAGAGAGAAAAATCTAGAGGATACTAACCATAGGATGGAAGAGGTAGAGCTTGAGTAATAAATTGAGCAAAAGATAGAGGGAAAAGAGCCACAAGGACAAGAGTATTTGGATGTGGAACTCTATGATGCATTTTTGACACACAAACAATCCACAAAGTTCAAGGAACAAAACATTAGCCTAGAGAGAGACATTGGTATCATTACTTCTCTCATTGAACAACTTAAGTCTCACATGATCTCACTTGAGACACATGTCACCTCTTTCCTAGCTATGAAGGAAAGAGAGATTTCTACTCTTCCTATGGAGATGGCTCGGAACGATGTTCGTTTTCCTACCAAACATAAAGGAGAGATGTCTAGGTAAACTCCCCTCTTGAAAAACCTTAAGCCACCTACTTTTACAAGGGATGACCATGAGAGAAATAAGGATGCAATGTAGACATAATATTCCAACTCCACAATGTCATCTTGTATTTGCTCAAGAACATAATCGTATTGTACTTCTATATGCTTGGTGTGAGCATGAAATAATAGGTTCTTTTCAATGGGCATATAATTTCTACTATCACATTAGATGGTAGTCACTATTTGTGATGGAAAACCTAAATCTCCAAGAGTGCTTAGAAGAGGCATAATTTTATTTTTTGTACTTTTCTTTGGAAGAGAAAAGTGCCATAATTTGTTGTTTCGTACTTACCCTAGAAAAGATTTTGAACCCATGTGAGAAACAATATCTAGAAAGTGGCTTTGTATATTCACAATAGCTCTTCCAATATTAAGCACAATATCATTGAAGAGAATAAGCTTTGGTACTGAGAATACCAAAATGTAAGGTCCCTGCAATGTACCTTAGAATTCACATGCCTACATTCGAGTGGCTCTATTTCATTTTGTTAGAAAACATGTTCAATATCTCAATATTTCAATAGCATAGACAACATATTGTGTAGTTTTTTGTAGATTTTGTTTTATTTCTTAGCTTCTACTTTGAGGGCATCATTTCAATATTTCATTTTTTAGAGAACATGTTCAATTTTTAAATAGCATAAACAATATACTGTTTAGTTTTTCATAGATTTGTTTTTTAATTTCTTAGCTTCTTTTTTTAATATAAAGGAAGTTAGGCATTAGCCTACTCTCTCGGACTTGAATTAAATAAAGAAAAGTACAAGAAAAGGGGACTAGTGCCCACGGGACCCCCCAAATCCCACAAAGCAGGGGAAGATGGCATTACAAAGGACGTTAATCACCCTCTCATCACCCTCATGTGGGGCCCACTTGGGTTTAAGCTTGTTATTGATCAAAAGGAGTACTTGATGATGCCTGAAGGGGGGGAATTTCTTACAGTTAAGAATCATTTTGCCAAGGAGGAACAACGATTTCTCAATTGACCACTCTTTGGGGGAGTCACCGAAGTTGAAAGCACATCTTTCCCGCCAGATTTTCCATAGGAGCTTCCCTCTGATGGCATTCTAGAGAGTCGCAGAGCAGCCGATCGCTTCTCCCAGCAAGGCTTGCTTCCAACTAAGATGTTTCTGAAGTCTAATTTTCTTTCCAACCGTCTGCCAAAGTCTGTTGGAGTTGGGGCAGGTAAAGAAGATGTGTGAAACATCTTCGATAGACCGTCAACAATGTTTGCACCAGGGAGGAATCCCACAAAATTTGCTTGCCTTAAGGTTGGTCCAGATTCCATGATGAAGAATTTGCCATCAGAGGAGAGACTTTTTGATTTCTATGAGGGGGTGCCAGATAGCCATGAGTTGCCGCGTCCATGACATGCACCACTTCTTGTTGAGGTTAACCTGATTGTTCATAGGCTATTCCCATTGTGCCATTTGAGACCAAGCGAGCTCGACATTGCCGGGAAGAAGGAGGTCAAGCAAACAGGAAGAACACGCGCAGGGTTGGATCAGGCCCCCTCTGGTGTGCGTCGTTCCCGCTCTCTGGCAAGTGGTGTCTGCGTGCTGGGCGCCTCCCCTTCTCACTCTCTGGTGAAGCGATCCTCGTAGGGCCCCTACCCTCTCGGAAGAGACCAAACGTGCATGCATATGTGTAAGACCGTAGGCATCAGGAGGGAGAAAATCCAAGTGCAGCGCTAAAACACGGAAGCTAACGGATAGGTGTGCAGACAAACTCAATACATATAACTGAAGTGGTCCAATAAAATCTGAATAATACAAAGATTCCCGCTACAGTGCGGGTCAGTGATACGGACATCTGCTACGGTGCGAAACAGGTGAATACAGATATATGCCACCGCTATAGTGCGGATAGGCCAAATATGACGTAGACCTCCCGCTACAGTGCAAGAAGTCGCCCTCGAGTCTCGGCAGTCTTCAAAACTTTTCTTTTCTTCGGTCTTTGCCGCAATCTTTACTTTAGACTTTAGTTTCTCTTCTCTTTACTTCAGAAATCTTGCAACCACTACATATAATATCTCCAAATAATCAATCGCAACCTGCGAAGACAATCCAGAAGCAAGATCCACGGGATTGGGAAGAACCAAATGAATTTGCACTTATTTATACGCCCCCCTCCCTAGGACTTCCTTCTAGAACGTTCTAACCTCCTTACTCAACTTTTTAATTTTAGAATCCTCTTGCATGTTCATTTACTATTTTTGGGAAATCACACCTCTTATTTCTATTTTTTGAGTTTCTCCTTTTTATTTTTCCTATAGTAAGGTTTTGGTTTCACACTGTATATACAAGATTAATTAATCTAAGGGTTGACTTATGATAAACGCCAATTTCAAGGGTCGAACCTAGAATTTTTGATCGGAGAAGTTAGAGTTTTGCCCACAATTAACTCAAGCATGTCAATTCAAGGGTTTATTCATAATTTTAGCCAAAACTTCAAGGGTTTCTAAGGGCTCAAGTTCATTTTTCATGGGATAAACTCATGTTTTCAGGGGTTTTTAAGGATCAAACCTATGTTTCTATGGGTCAAAAGTCAGATATTTACACACACAGTTCCAAACGTACATCTCTAACATGGTTTCTCATCGCAGAGTCAAAATCAGCCAAAACATGTATAATTTTTACTACTTTCTCAATAAAACATCACACAAAACTCATAAAATCAATGAACTTTGAAAAAAATCAGGCACACTTCTCTGAGGGATTTCATCCCGACATTTGCCCCCACTAAACCTGCACATCGTCCCGATGGGCCAACCTGCAAGATCCAACAGAAGCGTATCAGGGTTCTTTTTGAAAACTCTTTTTTACTTTTTATGTTTTTCTTTTCAAAAATCAAAGCGTGATCTCATGCACTCCATGCAGCTTCATAAAGATTAGTATGAATCCTAGAAAATTAAGTAGATTCAAGCTTTGCAAACATCATACTATGTTCCTGCTTATGCAATCTGACAAGTAACCATATGAATACACCGTTGGCTTTCTAGATCTTTTGTTTGCTCAACTGGTTCAGATCCAACTAGTTATTCTAAGTACTAGCATATACTTACGTTTCTACTAACTCAGTTCGTAGAATATACCTCGATTCCCACTATTTATCTCCTACTGTCCAACTCTCCATTAGATCTCTTTCTTTTTCTTTTCTTTTACTTTTCATTTTTCTTTTTCTCTTTCTTTTCTTTTTCACTTCATCTCAGCTCCACATTTATTCATTTTATCTTTATTTCACAAATGAGCCTATATTGAAATCGGATGCGACTCATGCACTTGTCCACCCGACCAAGTTTACCCTACCTGTCTGTCGACTCGACATAGCGCACGACATACACAATGTCAACCCTACATGAAATCAACATCAGCTCGTGGCTCTGACCACCCGGCTAGAGTGACTCCACCCGCCTACGGACCCATGCAGGCACATAACAATAGATAAGTCAGGCCTACAACAAAACTAGCTATGGCTCGTGGCCTTGGTCACCTGACTAAGATGGTTCCACCCGCCTACTAGCCCATCGTAGCAACAACATGCACACACATATAAGCTGGCTTGAGTATGAATGTTTTTCATAAATCATGATACATATGGAGGTAAGATCTCGCAAGAAGCAAATATTAGGACCCAAATAATCCCACTCACTAAGTGTTCAAATCGATCATCATATACACACACTCAGTTTAAGCATGCCATCACATTCCCAAGCTTTCACTCCCAAAACTCTCTAGTCTGCTAACTGATTTCATTCATATAATTTCTAGTCGCTCATGCTTCATGCAAACCCATAATAGGTATTTGCTATCTTCTTTCTACATGATTTTCTTAAATTCATACATATCTTTACCATACACATAAATGCAATGCATATGCTCTAACAGAAAGAAAACACATCTCAAATCAGAAACATTTCACCTGATCATTTTAGTCCATCTTCATCATTGATTGATTTAGCTTTTCTTCATCTTCATGATCTATCATTCTTTATCAGCATCAGCATCCTCCAGAATCATCATCATCATCATAATCCTCATCATCAATGATCATAAACCATCTTCCATCATCATTCATCATCATACATCAATCATTATTAATCATCATTGTTAATCATTTTCAACATCAATCATTATCCTTCCATCTTTCATCATCATCAATCATCATGCATTTTCATCAATCTTTATCACTCCAGCATCATCATCATCATAATCATCATCAATCATCATCAATCATCATGGGCAGTTATCATAATCATCAATTATCAATCACCAATCATCATCAATTATCATAAACCATCAATCATCATCATGCATTTTCATCAATCATTCTCATGTATTATCATCAATCTTCATCATTCAATAGCTCTTGATCATTCTCATATGTTTTCATTATGGTTCTTATTCAATCATGTTTCAATACTCGCAAATATATCTTGAAAAGTTAGATTTCTAGTTCTCTTGTTCTTTTTCAAACTCTTAGAAGACTTTGGAGTAGCCTTTACATTCCTCTCTATTTGCGCAATAATATCATCAAGCAATTGTTTTTCTGCTTTGTTAACTTGTTTCTTAGATTTTATATCTTCTTGAATTTCTTCTTTACTCTTTTCTTGTTCAATTTGTTTTTCAAAGTTTAATTGGGATTGTAATTTCACAACTTTCTCTTGATCAAATAGATTCTCATTAGTTAAAAGGTTCGGATCAAATGATACATATACATCCTGATCCTTCTTTGATTTCTCTTGAATTTCTCTATCAGACTCTCCTTTATGATCTATTTCTATTTGCTCTTTTAATATCTGCTCAATTTTTTGTTTTTCAACTTTTATTTGTCTACCTTTGGTTTCTTCAATAGGTTTTTCTTGATTCTCAATAGATGGCATGCTCTTTTGTTCATCAAATCTATTATCTTCATGAGTCTTGGGTTTCCATACCTTTTGGAATGACTTAGATCTAGTTTTGGTCTCTTCAAAATATTTCTTCATCCCACCTTTTCCTACATTCAAATGCAAAGGTGATTTGTCTTGATATTTACAAATTTTTCCTTCATGCTCACTTACAATTCTATGTCTGCATGCACTCTAGAATGCTATGTAGTCCTAGATCATATGTCCAAACTGATCGCACCAAAAGCAACGTATAGGTCTCTTCTCAACCCGACATGATTTCCTAGGTATCACTCTAGGCGTGGGTCTTCTAAGACCTAAAGACTGTTTGTGTGCAGATATGCCTTGGACTTTTACCACATGTTCATGGTCACATTTCAATGTATGTAGGTCTTTAACTTGGTTAGACAACAACTCAACCTTATTTTTCAATTCTGAAATCTCAGAACCCATTTCATTTTTTACATCTTTAATACTTATGCCCATTAGTTGGATAGTATGAGATATTGCATTTATCGTTTGCATTAAATTCATAACAATTCCAAACTTTGATTTTATAGACTCACTCAAGTTCATTTCCATTTCTTTAAATCGCTTTCTGTATTTCCTAAACTGTTCTTCAATCATTTTGTTCATTTTATCTTTCCGCTTCTTATGATCTAAGCTGAGAAGTAGATTCTTAATCTATGCGTCAATGGAAAAGTGCACACTCGTATGATCAAAATTGATGCAAAAAGTGGATGATCAAAGTCAGGCAGTAAAATAGTCCCTCTCTTCAAGTGTGTGGAACAATGCAAAAAAAACTCAAATAACCTGAAATGCTTGTACCTGGAAATGTCTGTCCGATGCTGAGGTTCTTGTCTATCTTCTCAAGGAGTGGGTAAAGCACCAAGGATCAGTGGGCAACCGCCTCGCTTCACGTTGGGTTCAGGTGTCGGGAAGGAGGAGGTCAAGCAAACGGGAAGAACAAGCGCGGGGTTGGATAAGGTCCCCTCCGGTGTGCGCCATTCTCGCTGTCTGGCGAGCGGCGTGTGCACGCTGGGCACCTCGCTCTATCACTCTCTAGTGTGTGGCGATCGTCGTAAGGCCCCTACCCTCGAGCGAACATGCATACATGTGAGACCGTATGCGTCGGAAGAGAAACAAATCAGATATAGCACTAAAACACGAAAGCCAACGGATCGATGTGCAAACAAACTCAATACATATAACGGAAGTGGTCCAATAAAATCTTAATAATACAAAGATTCCCGCTACAGTGCGGGTTAGTGATACCAAAATCCACTATAGTGCGAAACAGGTGAATAGAGATATATGCTGCTGCTACAGTGCGGATCGGCCAAATATGACGTAGACCTCCCGCTACAGTGCAACAAGTCGCCCTCGAGTCTCGGCAGTCTTCAGAACTTTTCTTCTCTTTGGTCTTTGCTCCAATCTTTACTTCAGACTTTAGTTTCTCTTCTCTTTACTTGAGAAATCCGGCAACCACTTCATATAATATCTCCAAATAATCAATCGCAACCTGGTAAGACGATCCAGAAGCAAGATCCACGGGATTGGGAAGAACCAAATGAATTTGCACTTATTTATAGGCCCCCTCCTTAGGACTTCCTTCTAGAACGTTCTAACCTCTTACTCAACTTTCTAATTTCAGAATCCTCTTGAATGTTCATTTAATATTTTTGGGAAATCACACCTCTTATTTCTATTTTTTATTTTTCTCCTTTTTATTTTTCCTATGCTAAGGTTTTGGTTTCACACTGTATATACAAGATTAATTAATCTAAGGGTTTGACTAATGATAAATGCAAATTTCAAGGGTCGAACCTAGGGTTTTTGATCGGAGAAGTTAGAGTTTTGCCCACAATTAACTCAAGCACATCAATTCAAGGGTTTATTCATAATTTTGGCTAAAATGCCAAGGGTTTCTAAGGGTTCAAGTTCAGTTTTCATGGGATAAACTCATGTTTTCAAGGGTTTTTAAGGATTAAACCTAGGTTTCTATGGGTCAAAAGTTAGATATTTACACACACAGTTCCAACATACATCTCTAACATGGTTTCTCATCGCACAATCAATCAAATCAGCCAAAACATGTACGTTTTTTACTACTTTCTCAATAAAACATCACACAAAACTCATAAAATCAATGAACTTTGAAAAAAACTAGGCACACTTCCCTGAGGGATTTCATCCCGACAACGTGTCGTGTCCCATGAGAAGGTGAACTTTGTGTCGGTCCCAGTTCCATTCTTCGTACAATGTTGGCGCCAGGGTCAATATTCTCGAAGTTGATCCAGCGGTTGGTGTCTTGTTTCTAGAGATGTTTCCATTTTTTGAAGCCTTTGTTCCATAACTTCTTGGCATTTTGAATGTTCCAAGATTCCACACTCCAGATGCCATGGATCAAAAACCAGATGGAGTCGTTTTGTCTGATACCGGCTGCCCATTTCCGGTCTTCACTAATTCTTGTGTAGTTTTTGACTTTATTCGAACTCTTCCATAGGGAGCACACGAGATTGGAGCCTTTCAGGAAGACCGGGATCGGGGAAAACAACAAGTTCAAGATGTCAAGATTCTTCCAATTTGGGAAACCCATGAGAGCCAACTCATTCTTGTTTCAGAAGATCAACTTGGCCCACGAGGCCTCCCCGTTGCACCAAGCCTGAATCATCCATTTGGCTGCCAGTTTGTTAGCCATGCACCCAATGTCCAAGATACCAAGGCCCCCACTATCTCTATGGCTGGTGCAGATGGACCACTAGATTTTAGGCACCCCCCTCCTATTGCGGTCACCCGTCCAAAGGAAGTTTCTACAAATACTATCCAGTTTGGACAGATCTTGCTCTTTTGGTCTCCAACAAGAAAGGAAATAAATGGTAGATGATAAGAGGAACGTGTTGATAAGCATAGTACGACCAGCAAGATTGATTTGCATACCTCTCCAATAGTTGAGCTTGTTTTCGAATTTGGCTAGCACCCAGTTCCACTGTTGTTCCATAGAGACACCAAACCCCAAGGGAATCCCAAGAAGTCGAAAAATTGGGCCCTGCGAAATGAGTTGACAGCCATGATCAATGAGAAGGTCGGGTTGTGACCCAACAATAGCTCTAAAGGAAGTCTTAGAGTGGTTTATCGTGGATCCAGAGGCTTCACAAAAAGTAGCCACACACCTCCACAACGTCTCCATGCTGGTACTATCATTGTGAACAAACGCATTCATATCATTGGCAAAAAGTCTCATGGTGATCAGGCTATGTTCATGAGGCAAACGGAGGCCTTTGATATTATTAGCTTCCACTTGATGCTCCACCAGCCTATTAAGCCCTTCTGTGGCAATGGCAAAGAGAAGGGGAGCCAATGGGCACCCTTGTCTGATAGATCTTCTAAGTTTGATCACCTTCGAAAGTTTTCCATTAATGTTAATTTGGATCGATGCATTTCCGAGAAGGGTCGCGATCATCTTGGTGAATTTCTGACTACATCCAAGATCTTGACGTGACTACAGAATATAGTCCCATTCCAGCCTGTCGTAGGCTTTATCAAAGTCGATCTTGAGGAACACATCTTGTTTAGACTCATTTGCAAAGTCAAGACCTTCCCAGATATCTATAATGGTTTCCAAAATTGACTTGCCTTTGATGAAGCCTTTTTGGTCCTCGCTTAACCACGCTTTCAAGTGGCAAGAGATTCTGTTGGCAATGATATTGGCAATGATCTTGTATCCTGTTTGGAGCATCGTAATAGGATGCCAGTTCTCTATTCTGCTCTTTTCCTCTCTTTTGTGTATTAACTTGATAATGCCATTGTTGAGACAAGATGGAAGTGCGCCAAACTTGAGCGCCTCTTGCCAAACCAGACGAAGAGGGGTAGCAACCACCAACTTGAAGGATTTAAAGAACTCATTGGTGAGCCTGTCGGGTCCCGGGCTTTTACCAGAAAGGAGGGCATCATTGACCTCAATGATTTCTGCTTCAGAGATAGGGGCATGTAGCAGGGAACGAAGGTTGAGTGGTATCCTGTGGGGGGAAACCCTAGATATGGCTGCCATATAGTCCCTTCTATGGTGGGAGAGGGGGTTCGAGGTCCCCAGGAGTCTCCTGAAGTGCCCTTCAATGATCCCAAAATTATCTTCTTCCGTATTGCATACATTGCCATTTAAGTCTAGAAATAAGGGGATCAATTCTCTGTTATGTTTCCTTTTAAGGATACGACACATCTCTTTGGTGGGTTTGTCGGCTTTGCCAGCCCACCACTCCTTGAAGAAAATTTGCAAATTTTTCCTTTGTATTTCTTCCTAGTATCTCAGCAGCACTCTAATTTTTCGAAGACCTTTCTGGGCTTGAGATTTTCCTTTGTTCACTTGCTCCTCGAGCCTCCAAAGTCTATGATATAGAGCTTCTCTATGAGCCGGCCGCACAGTCTCGAGCATCTTTCTGGATCTAATCATGATCTGCCATGACTTATCGATCACACTTCTCCATCACTTGGCTGGGGAAAAGCCGGAGGCGAACGCCTCCTTCCACACATCAGCAATTTCTTGATGGACAGAGGGGAGAGAGAAGGAGGGTGGAGCCTTACAGATCTTGGTGAAAGGTTGGAAAGTGATAACGATCGGGTAGTGATCAGAGACGGTGAGGTTGGTGCATTACGAGAGGGAAGGGTGGCTCAACTGATGAGTAAAACTCTGAGAAATGTAGCATCTATCAAGTCTAGCTTTCCTCAGGTCCTCGCCCGCTTGGAGATTTGACCAAGAAAAGCCATTCGAGTCTTTGAATTCAAACAAATCCAAGTGTAGTTTGGTTTTGTCCCACGTTTCTTTCTCCCAACTATCAATGACCCTGCCCTTGCCCGTCCATCTGTCCATAGGGTCCTCCACCATGTTGAAGTCACCACAAATAAACACGTTGTGGGGGAGCGAGTCCAAGGAGGCCCAAGTGTTTAGTCTCTCTAACTGCCCATTAGGGGCATACAAAGAAACTAAAGTAAAACAAAAAGGAGCACCAAAAGAAACAGCAATCCATCGATGGCATTCATCTAGGTATTTGTAGTCATTTTTGTTTACGCAAACACATGTGATTTCTTCCCCTCAACGTGAATGATGTGGAAAATGATTTTAGCTTCGCAAAACCATGCAATAGTCTTCGAGTCAATGACGTCAAGAAGAGCCAAGCCTTAAGATTTCAAATCTTAAAAGCCATTAATATTACTTTTGGTCAACATAGGATTTTTCGTATATTGAAGGAAGTGTCAATGGCATGGAATTGAAGCCTTGCAAAGTTAGTTGGGACGCATATTGTAACTTAGATTGTATTTGATTTTTTACACATATAGAAATAACTTGGAGAAAATTTTGCATAAAGTATGCATTTACAAGAATATTTTTATCACACTAAGAAGTAACGAAATAGCGATAAATTCAATTGAACCGAGATTTCGAAAGCGATCCAAGGTTTTAGACCTTGAGATCCTTGCATGTCCCTTAAGAAATAATGTAATATGTGTAACGAAATCCATCTCATATACGAAAAGGTAGTACGACTTGGTATATGATGTATATTGTTTATGAGTGTGTTCAAAATACCATTGCAAAATCCCACATATTTCTTTTAGCATTAAGGTCGTTCCTTGGTTACCTTAGAAGGCATAAAGTAATAAGAGGATCATTTATCATTGCCACATTTCTACATGACCTTGCATTTAACATGGAGGCGCTATCTCAGTTTTTGTAATAAAAAGGAAGTTTGGCCGTGGCTCACTCATCCTGACTTTAATTAAAAGAGAAAATGATACAATTGAATGGGTTCAGGGCCCATGGGACCCCCTGAACTCCACAAAGCGGCGGTAGAACTTATGAATGTAGAGAATGTTACAAAGGAATCTAATTACCCTCTCGTCCCCTTCATGTAGGCCCAAGAAGCTCTTGTTCTACAGCTTCTGAGCATTTTGGAGGTTCCAAGAAGCCACAACCCTGATGTTCATAATCGAAAACCAAATTTAGTCATTTTGTGTGATACCGGCTGCCCATTTCCAATCTTCTCTGATTCTGATAAATTGTTTAAACTTGTTCCAACTCATGCACAAGGAGCACACAAGATTTGAGCCTTTACGCAAAACCGGAATCAGGGCAAAAAAAAGGGATAAGGAGGCCCAAGTCCTTCCAACCAGGGAGGCCCACTAGCATAATCTCGTTCTTGTTCCTAAAAATGAGCTTGGCCCAAGAGGTTTCATAGTTGCACCAGGCACTGATGATCCATTTTTCCGCCAACTTGTTAGCCATGCCTACAATATATCCATAATGTCCAGATCCCCACAATCCTTTTGGCTAATGTAGGTTGACCATTTAATTTTGGGAACTACCCTTCTGTTATGGTACCCCATCCAAAGAATGTTTCGCAAGATTCTTTCCAATTTTTTAAGTTCTTGATCCTTCGATCTGTGGCAAGAGAGAAAGTAAATAGTTGAGGAGCTGAGAAAGGTATTAGTTACCATGGCACACCCCGCGAGGTTGATTTGCATGCCCTTCCAATATGCGTACTTGTTGTCTAGTTTCAAAGGACGCAATTAAATCTCTACTTCATTGAGACTCCAAAGCCCATTAGGATATCGAGTAGGCCGAACACTTAACACTTGGGGATAATTCAGCAACCATGCTCAACTAGTAGCTGGGGTAGTGGACCCATGATGGCTCTGAACACGATTTTTGAGTGGTTTATTTTGGAATCGTACACCTCACAAAATGTATCCAGGAACCCCCAAAAGGTTTCAACACTAGTCAAATCATTATGCACAAATGCATTCATGTCATCCACAAAAACGCCTCATGATCATCTGGCCATGGTTGAGAGATAGAGAGAAACCTTTAATATGGCCCATTTCCATGTGATGTTGCACAAAACGGCTTAGCCCCTCCATGGAAATAGCAAAGAGCAGAGGGGCCAATGAGCACCCTTGTTTGATAGAGCATTTTAATCTAATTGCCTTCAATAAATCACCGTTGATGTTTATTTGCATTGATGCATTCCCTAATAGGGTAGCAATCATCTTAGACAATATTTGACTATAGTCGAGGTCTTTCAGAGATTGAAGAGTAATGTCCCACTCTAGTTTATTGTAGGCTTTGTCAAAGTTGATTTTGAGAAATACCACATCCTGCTCGGACTCTTCAGTAAAGTCCATACCTTCCTGAATATCAATAATAGCTTCCAATATTGATCTAGCCTTGATGAAACATTTTTGGTCCTCATTGAGCCACTTTTTCAAGTGGTAAGGAATTCAATTGCCAATAACTTTTGCAAGAATCTTGTACCCTGTTTGAAACATCATGATTGGGCACTAGTTTTCAATCCTATTCTTCTCATCTTTATTATAGATAAGCTTGATGAAACCTTTGTTGAAGGGAAAGATTCTCAAGATGTTTGCCATGCAATGTGGCCTATGGGGAGATGGGCGTCCAGACCCCCGAGAGTTGAGTAAAGTGGTTAACAATAATAGCATTGTTTTCTTCTTCCGTTTTGCAATCGATCCTATTACTACCAATCAAGAAGGGAATAGAGTCCCTTGTTTGCTTCCTCTTGAGTATGACACACATCTCTTTAGTTGGTTTGACCGCCTTACATGCCCACCAATCTTTAAAGTATACTTGTAGTTCTTTCCTTTGAATTTCTTCCTCGTATCTCAGCATGCCTCTAATTTTCCATAGTCCCATCTAGTATTGGTAGTTCCCTTTGTTCACTTCCTCCTCAAGATGTGAGAGCCTCCGATAGAGGTTCTCTTTCCACCTCCATCAAACATTGTGAAGCCTCTTATGAGTCCTCACCAAAATTTGACAAGTCTTCTCAATCGTGGCTCTCCAACATTTGGTTGGTGAAGCGCCATTGGTGAATGTTGAGTTTGAGAACAAGGTAATTTCTTGATGGACAAAGGGAAGAGTGAAAGACAATGGACAAGCCTGAAACCAAGGTGCTTTTCGTATTTTGGCAAATAGCTTGAAAGAGACAATAAAAGGGTAATGGTCTGATATGGCAAGGTCAATGTGTCGAGAGATGATGGGTTGGCCCCATTGATGGATAATGTTTTGCATAATATAGCTTCTATCAAGTCTTGCTCTCCTCATGATGTCCCCAGATTGGAGGTTCGACCAAGAGAAGCCATTGTTATTTTAATCTCCACTAGGTCTAGGTGGAGCTTGAATTTGACCCAGATGTCTTTCTCTTGACCATCAATGGTATACCCCCTATTGCCCCACTGATTTGAAGGGTCTTGAACCATGTTGAGTTCTCCACAAATCAACATCACGTTGTGGGAAAATGAGTCTAAAGAGGCCTAAATATCTATCCTCTCCAACCCCTATTTGGGGCATACATGGAGACTACAATGAAGTGAAAGGGGCCCCCAAAGGAGGTAGAAATCCAACGATGATTCTGGTGTTCACAAGAGTTGACTAATCTACCAAACCTAAAGTTATTTATTACAATAGGTGTACCGTCAGCCCCTCTGGGGTATGAAGCGATAATCAAGACATGAGTTGAAGATATGTGTTTGAGTCATTTTTGCACGTCGTCTCCACCAATTTTAATCTCTTGAATACAAATGAAATATGGGGTTTAGGCTATTATCCCAAAGCCCCTAGCAAATAATAGCCGCTCTTGAGGGGTCAATCCACCCCCTGGCATTAAATGATATGATAATCATTAACGAAGGTTACCCTCTTTCTAGAGAGGAACCTTGTCTTTTTTCTTCTTGGATACTTTTTTTTCCCTCAAAAAACAGGGGTCTAAACCATGTATCTTACCCTTAAGGAGGCTCTTCCATGGCATTTCCAATGGTTGTTTCCCCTTGTGAGTCACCTTTTGTAGGAGCGAATTCAGTACCTTTTCTGAGAGTGTCGATCCAATGATGGAGCTCTCACTATCTAGGTTGTCATCATTGCTAGTAGTGAAGCCATCCTCTTTACTAGTGGTATAATCCTCTTGGTTCTCTACTCTGTTGGTGGCAATCTCCAGGGTTTTACCTTCAGTGTCTACTTCATAAAGGTTTCTTCTAGAAAAGTCCAACTCGTTGATCTCATTTTCTAGGTTGTAGTACAACTTATTTAGAGGAGCCACAATTGTGGCGTTCCTCTCAAAGGACCCTCAAGGGCTTCTTTTCCTTCTATGTCTTACTTTGGTGAACCCTTTTGAGTATGTCTCTAAGACCCTAGTGTCTTTCTCTTCCTCAATGAGAAGCAGACAAGCTTGTGCCCTAGTGCTTATCTAATCTTCTTTGGCGGCTTCTTGGTTTTGATCTTCTTTGGTGGCTTCTTGGTTCTGTTTGAATTTAGAGGAGTTATGTCTCTAAGGGAAATCCTTAATCCTCTGTCCTTGAAGGCCACAATGAAAACATATGTGATCTTTTTTTCCCAAACTATCCTCTGTCCTTGAAGGCCACAATGAAAACATATGTGATCTTTTTTTCCCAAACTTCCCCTTCCCCTAAGTCTATGGAAGTCTTCGAGGGGAGAGCCTTGTTAAGGTCAATCTTGATGCATATCTATGGGTGTCATCATGCGTTAAAGAAATACCTCACTCCTTTGTAGATGAAGCCCCCCCACATCCTCTTTCAAGGCCATTGGTCAACCAATAGGTGCAACAATATCCCTCCAGAAGTCATATAAAAAAAAAGGAAGGTTGGGAAGCTCAACCCAGAGCGGGTAGTGCAAGGATTTAGACTTTTTTAGGACAAAGTATGGGGACCACTTAAAACACATAAGGTAGACCGCCATACTTGCTAGTGCCCACTTGAAGTGCCTGGAATGCCATCTCCACATTCTGGAAGACCAAAAGTAAGTGATTCACGTGCAAAAACTAACATTTTCTCACTATCAAACCACATGGGAACCACTCCTTTCGCATGGACTCTAGAGGGGGCCTTGTGCCAAACAACTGACCAATAAGGCACATTTTCTAAAGTTCTTTTTGCTTTGCAAAGATAATCTTCAGCTTAAGGTTGCCACTAGGGGAGTGACATATGGAGGATCCCCTACTGTGTCACATGAACCCAGCAAGGATCCCACCTTTCTCAGCACTTGGGAATGGTGCCCGCCGACCATGAGAGCCAGGAGCAGGTGAACAAACAAGGTCGAGACTGCTCCAATCAATAGTCCTTATCAAGAAGATGGAGAAACTAATGAGGACATTTCTATTCTTTAACCGATGTTTGGTAATTCCTAAATCCTCTATGATGCTTGAAGATGTCGAGAAAGAAATTCCCAATGAAGAAAGAACTATGCCTTTTGTAGGTTGAACACTTTAGAATTGGTTTATCCTTTTTATAGATGGAAGTGTAAACACCATCCTTCTAATTGGTCCCATTTTTGTCTTTTCTCATGCCCCACAAACTTTATCTGTAGCTCTCTGCCATGGACAAAAGTTTACTAATAGAAGCCACGCCTTCAAATTTTAGGCTAGAGGAAACGCGAAGCATCAATCTCTTGAACTATTCGATCAAGAGACCATTAAAAGGTCTGCATAGAAACTAAAGGTAATGACTTATCGATTCTCATACTTTAAAGAAGATATTGCCTCCATTCTCTGAAATAATAAGAATTTGGTTTCTTGAAACTTCTTGTCGTAATCCAAAATCAAAAGTCCTTCCCATAATAGGACATTGCACTGCATTTCATGGTTGAAGCTTCCGCCTTTTCACAAGACACACATACAAAGCATAGAATGTGTCCATTGTGACTCATTCACAGAGATTATATCGGTCATGACTGATTCGCGAGCATTGTGGAAGTGATCACAATCTAGGTGGATTGGGTCCAGTCGTGACACACATAGAGTGTGTTGACAAGTACAAATCAAGGCTTGTAGCTAATAGATATAAGCAAAAGCATGGCATTTAGGGTTTAGGGTTTATGGTTTAGGGTTTTAGGGTTTAGGGTTTAGGGTTTAGGGTTAAGGGTTTAGGATTTAGGGTTTAGGGTTTTAGGATTTAGGGTTTAGGGTTTAGGGTTTAGGATGAAGACTTTGGATTCCATACATAAGAGGTAAAAGATGAGTTACTTCTCATCGTCTATTTGTTAGTTTATTTCTAATATCTCAATAGTCTTGATCTTAGTCTTACTACTTTAGCGAAAAAGAGTTACTTGTCATCATCTATTTGTTAGTTTATTTCTAATATGTCAATAGTCTTGATCTTAGTCTTACTACTCTAGCGAAAAATGTTTCGATTGTATGTCAATAATCTTGACCCATGTCTTGGTTCAAATGAAATGACTTTTTGTTGTTCAAGATAAAGTCATATCAACTAAGCCTAAGCTTTAGATCTGATCTTCAAATCTAATATCTTGCACTCATGTTTTTCTAGAGATCTACCCGTCAACATAAGTCCAATCATGTGCTAATGCATCTCAAATTTTAATCTTTGGAATCACGTTACACTAGGAGGAAATAGGGGCAATGTGGAACCCGAAATCATTACTTAAATGACAATCATACTCCAAATGCAATACATATGCAACGATTTACTCTTGCCCCCCACCAAAAAAAAAAGAGAGCATAAATCGCTTGTGTGATTAAATAGTTGTCTTATATGTAATGATCCAAGATTCACCACTCAAAACCTTGACCTTCAATGAAAGAGACACAGAGAGACAGACAAGAACAAAAGAGGTACATAGAGAGAGGGGGTGCAACAAAGATAGCGATGTGTGTTCGTGTGTTTGTGTGAGAGAGAGAGAGAGATGTAGAGAAAAAGTGAGAGAAGCATACACACATGCATACACATACACATGATTACATACTCCCCTATGCATTCACATGCAGGCATACATCCACACATATATATAGAAATAAAAACACATACACATGTATAAAGTTATGCATGCACATCTATATACACATGCACAAGTACACACACAAACATACATACCCATACAGATGCATACATATACACATGCAATCATAGACATGCATACACATAGAAATGCATATGCCAAAGACATACACATGCATCACACATACATCCATGCATACCAAAAATATACAAACACATAGAGATATAGACATGCATGCACACACATATGCATACAACACATAGATGTACATAAGCATGGATGTAATCACATACATACAAGATACATACACATGCCACATACACATACATACATATGCATATGCAATCATACACATAGACACACATACATAATTTCATATGCATACGCAACACACATATGCATTACATGCATACCCATTTAGCGTATAAGCACATCATGTACATGTGCATGCATATGCATGGCTACACATACAAACATATATACACACATGTATGCACACATATGTTCACCATATACACACACATATATGCATACATAATAACACACACACCTACACATGTAAACACATGCACACAAATACACACACACACATGCAAAAATATTCATATACACATATATACATATGTGAAAATAGATGTAGAAACACACATATACATATGTATAAATCTACACACACCAGCATGTATATATGCATATACAAACACACATACACACATAGAAACATAGACACATGTGCACACAAACACACATACACAAGACATATATGGATACACAACACATACACACATGTACATATCATATACACTAACATACACATGCACGCATGCACACATATCTTCACACAACACATAGACATACATGTACTCACCTATACATACAACACATGCAGATACACACACATATATACATATGAAAGCACACACATATATGCATACATGCACACATACACGTAAGCACATATTCAAGACACATATAGAACACATAAAACACATACACACATGCACATAGGACACACACATACATGCATACATATACACACATGCATGCACACATATATTCAAAACCTACACATAAAGACACAAACATATATACACATAGACACATATAAACACACACACGGACAATCAACTACATGCACACAAATACACATACAAAATCGCACCTACAAACACATAAAAACAAACATATACATGCACACATGCATACCCATATACTTGTGCACATACACGACACGCATACAAAAAGAGTATAGAATGCATACGCACCCAAAGACCACATACAGACACATATGTGGCACAAACATCACATACATATGCATGGGTACATACATACAAACAGGTTGCACATAGATATATACTTATACATGTGCACACATATACAATTACACCTACACACATACACATATGCATATGTAATCACACATACACATATGCATATGTAATCACACAAACACACATACACATACAATCATACATGTGTACATACACAACACAAACATACATACACAACACATATACAAACACACACACATAGATATCAAACTAAGAGATATTCACAAACACAAACATTAGGAATCATGGGTTTGGCAAGCTCAAATATGTGAATGGGGGCTTACATTACATGTCACATCATTACTGACTTTTTGGTGAGTCCAACGTTTGAATCGACCACTTATTCAGAACTCGAGAGACTCAAATACCATCAAGGAGAAAATCAAAAAGATTTTTTTTAATGCCAAACTGAATTCAAATTCTCACCAAAATTCCTGTATAAATAAGTTCAATGTGAGATCCACTTATTGGAGGTCTTGGTCTCGATACGCACACGAACAACTCAAGGAAGAACGAGAATCTTGGAGAAAAATAAAATATAGAATATATTACCAAGTGAATGTACAAAGATAACTTCTAGGCATATATAGAAGCACAAAAAGAAAAAACCTCCTAAACATGGAAAGAAGTACCCTAGTAGTCCTTAGTGAGTTCACATACATCACTACCAAAACATTTAAAAATTTCTCCATGATATTGGTGCGGTGACCAAAATGGTGGCACCCATGTATAAGAAAGTGCAAGATATGTGGAAAGAAATCGATCCACAAAAGGAAGTAATTCCAAATCTCAAAATGGTGGCACCCATGTATAAGGAACTACAAGATATGTGGAAAGAAATCAATCCACAAAAGGAAGCAATAAAAAATCTTTGCAGAAAGCTTCAAACTCTTCCCTAGGAAGAGCCTATGCAAAAAGGTTTGCAACATTATCCTATGTTTCCAAATAAAGCAAACTAATCTCTCAAATAGAGAACCTCTCCCTCACATAATAATAGTTCATGTCAATGTGATTTGTGCGAGCAGGGAACATAAGGTCCGTTGCAACTACCAATGCACTTTGCTTTTTCGTGAGAATGGTGTTTGAAAATATAAATAAGACCCAACACTACCAAAAGTAATGTAAACCACACACACTCAACATTTGCCATGAAATCCACCCTATACTTAGCCTTACAACTATAAGTGGCAACAGTGGGCTACTTCTGGCTCAATGAGGATATGCATGAGCTACCTAACATGAACCAAAGTCCACTAGTGGACACATGAGTCTCATAGAAACCAACATAACATGAGTTGGGAAAAGCATGTAAATATGGTGGTAATGAGCCTCCTATGGGATAAACCAATACTACTAGGTAGATAGTAATAAATTGGCAAAAGATCCACTTAATTACTTCCAAATGATAGACATGTACGCAATGCATAAACCTCCTCATCAAAGAGATAGCACAGTGAATATCATGTTGATTTATGTATGAGTAAATCAAGCATCCAACAACACACTCATAGAGAACAACATCAAACTTAGCTCAAACATGAGCACTCAATTGTAAAATGTTTTCCATGGGAGTGGCAATAGGTTTGCAATCCTCAAGGCCATAATGCTACAATAACATGTTAATGGCTTCTGTATTACACAAAATTATTCCCCCATTACCTTACACAAGCTGAGTGCCCATATAATGATGCAAATGCCCTAAAAGTGTCATGTCAAAAGAGGCATGTCAATAAACCTTAAATTCATTAATTTCTAACTAATCTACATTCCAACGAGGATCAGCTCCAAGTGCACAACTACTATAAAAGTTGGTCATTCGCCATGTGGGAGCATATATCTCATCAAAATCAATGTGTCTCTCTTAAGCATAACCTGTTTTATGACTGTTTTACGAAGCTTAGCGTTATACTTGTCAAATGTTCTATCACACTTACGTTGCACCTTGTATACCATTTAGTGTCAATGGCCTTTTTGCCTTAAGGAAAAGCACATAAGGACCAAGCACCATGATTCATAAAAGCATCATATCTTGATTGCATAATAGCCATGCACATTTTTGAATTTTGTGCTTCATCGAAAGAAAGAAGCTCATTCTCATGATCGAGACTACATGAAAGAAAGAAAAATTACAATACATCAAAGTTGCATCTAATCTTAGCTATCCCGCAGAGTCTACATCAACCATTTAGGCATAATTTTTGTCTCTTATATGTCATCCATTTTATCAACCTCATTAGGTAAATTTGCATAATAAATGGAACAATCTCAATCATCATGAAAAACTTGTAAATGCTAAGAAATTGTGTCATTTAGAGGAGTTTTTAACTCTCCAACTATAAAAGGGCTACCTAAGTGTCATGCACATCTTTTGAGCTAGATTATGTCTCCTTGGTACACGAATGTAAGATTTGAGTTCCATCTTGCATAAAAAAACATCAATTCTAACCATAATGTGTTTTCTAAAGTTTTCAATGAGGAAATAATGCACATGTGAGACAATGAAAGATATGCTTCTGAGCAATGTATGTCTTGGAACCATGCCAAGCCTCCTATGGAGTGATGCATGGTAGGTATTTGGTGGGACACCTCCTAAGTACATATGCAACTCACAATACAACCTCAAGATAGAATCTATGTTTTAAAGCCTCACTAGACCTTACATCTCAACATATCCATTACATAATTGTTCTTTTTATCATTATGCATCTCTATTTCCTTAAGGTATATAGGGAATTGCAGAGTGATGTTCTATGTCATTCTCATTTAGAAATGTATTAAGCTTAGAGGACATGTGTCCTTCCCCTTGATGAGAACTGAGGGTTCCCATTTCACAAGATGAGAAATTTTCAAACATAACTAGGAACTCTTTGAAGCAAATAAGAGGTTCCCAAATGAAGGTGTTTGAAGAGGAACATAGACATCACTATGACAAAGATGTAATTTATGAGCAACTCTAACTGAACCACCATTTGGGACGAAGGAAGGCTACCTTTTTCCCTACATACATCCTTCCTTAACATGTTTAGAAGTTTCCTCAAGTTTGGGAGAAGAGGCCACCATTTCAAATTTTTGCAGCATAGCAAACTATCGAAATTGAGATGACCAAAGCGTGCATGATAAATAATGAATTTCACTTGTTGAATCATTCACAAAGTTTACATAAATTATGAGTTTATACAACCCACAACATATTATAGAAGTAATAGTAACATCACCATTCAAGAGGTCATGAATTGTAACTCGATGTCAACAAAATTGATAGCCAATCCAATCATACGTATTTCAAAAACTGATCATATATTATTCTTGATCCATGGCACATATAAGGCATCTCACAATGTGAAAGAGGGTGAAGCAAACTAGCAAAATGCATATGGAAAAAGTGTGCATGCCTAAGCTTCACATCGAGATACCTAGGAATCATGAGCTCCACATGTTGAATCATTTACAATTTTTGCATATTTTATGAGCTTATACAACCTATGAGGACTAATAGGATCGCCATTCTAGAGATCACGAGCTCTACATTTGTCATTAACAAATTTGACAACCAAGACAATCTTAGATAATGAAAAAACTAACAACATATTTTTCTTGATCCCTAGCAAATATAAGACGCCTAACAATGGGAAAGAACTACCATATAGAGTAGTCAAAATAGCTCCAAGTCCCATTATAGAATAAGAGGATCCTTTATCACATGTAATAGTATTCGGAGCAAGGATAGGCCTGAATGCAGTGAAGAAACTACATCAGAGGGTAATATGGTTGGTTACACCAGTATCAAAGTATCAATCATCTGACTCATCTAATAGAGAACAACATCAAATCCATCTTCAACATCATGGATACTCAATTGTAGACCTATCTCCAAAAGAGTGGAAATAGGTTTGTAGTTATGAAGGCCAAAAATTGCATTAATGTGTCAATATATTTCATTTGACAAAAAGCTATTTAACCATCAACTTGCATAAATGCAATGCCCAAGTAATGGTGCAAATGCCCTAAATCAGACATCTTAAATGAGGCATGTACGTACGTACATCTACTGCTACTTACCTTGTAAATAGGTTTCCATCCAAATCTCTTGATCGGATGACCCCATATGGAGCATGGCATGGTATGAGACCATCACTTGATCATTGCAGGACCTTTGGATGTGTTGCTTATGTGCATATCCCTTCTTGATTAAGAGGTAAGCTAGACCCTAAGGCAGAGAAGTGAATGCAGGGAAGTAAAACTACCTTATGACTTGGAAGAGGAGTTTCCAAGACTCCCTAAGGAGGACCCTAAAGAGATTGAACACATTGACTCAGATGATGAGGACATCATCAACTTAGAAGAATTCAAGGCATGGAAGTCCAAAGGCAAAGTCAAGATGAAGAGGTTGGAGGATATACCTAAATCATCCAATCAAGCAATCAGAAGATCACAAAGGGAGAGCAAGAAGCCAATCAGATATGGGTATGACACTTCCATAGTTACTAAGCATTCTGTTTATCTTGCAAAAGACTTGTCATTTGAAGAGCCATCATCATATGAAGAGGCAAAACCAAGAGAGAATGGAAGGAATCTACGGATGAGGAAATTGAAGCACTCAAGGAGAATGATACTTGGGAGCTAGTACCAAAGAAGGAGTCTATGAAGGTAATTGGTTCTAGATGGATCTATATGATCAAGAAGAGTACTGATGGATCAATAAGCAGGTACAAAGTTAGTCTTGTGGCTAAGGGTTTTTCACAAACCCAAGGAGTTGATTATGAAGAAGCCTTCTCACTTGTGGCCAAGATTCCAACCATCAGGGGTATTGGTAAGTGTGGCTGCATCAAAGAATTGGAATATGTATCACTTGGATGTAAGAAATGCATTTCTTCTCATCATGCCTAGGCCCATTCAAGGTATATGCATTAGGTCATAATATCTCTGTGACCACCTAAGGAACCCACTGCATAACCTCTTTGATTCCCATAACTTTAATCATTTATGTAACTACTCGGGGTTCTCCTCATGTTTTTAAGTTTATTCTTCTAGAAAATCCTCCCAGCTTTGGTTGATGTGGACTAGAGCCCTTCTAGGGTTTACAATACTTTCATGGAAGTATCTATGTCTTGTATATGTACTATCATGGCATTGATAATGTGCTAAGATAATATAAAGATGATTGTCTTATCTCTCTCATTCCTCTCTCTAAAGTTCCATCGCTGATCAAGAGTTGGATTATCTCCAAATCTAAATCCACCATTTCTCACACTAATGAGATCCCATAATCCTTTCCCAGTGAGATAACTAGAAATTCTAAATTTCTATGGCTGAAAATTATTTTTATCCAAATTCTCAATTTGATTCTTGTATTGTGACATGTTGAGCTCGAATGCACTCTTATATATCCCTTTGATACAAAGGAAATTATAAATAACAAAAGCTTTACCTCTCAACTTTAAAATGTATCAAATAGATGAGATTGATGTCCTCCTTCTTCAATAGTTTACTCTCCTTTGATTGGTGTGTATTTTTGAACTTGATCCAAAAGTTCTCCTTCCTTCGCAGTCCTTCAGTGGATTCTCTTGGAACTCTTGTATGCTTTCTAATCTTGAAATGCTCTATTACCATTGATGGAAAAGTAGATAACTTGCATGTGCAACCTTGAAGAGTAAAGGTGGCCTCACATGAATAGTTACAAAACTTTCTTCGCTTAAATAGTTGATTATCTAAACTAATGAGGATTAAACCCAAGAGTTTTTGCACAATTTCCATGTGCTTTATGCTTATCTATTATAATCATCCATCTACATCATAGCTAGCATGCTCACATTTTAATTTGATTCATAGTTACCTTGACATTTGGAGGTTGAATTTATTTTCTCCCTTTCATAGAATTCTCTTTAATAGTGTCCATACTTGGCACAAATGAAGGATCCTTCTGACTTATGATTGTGTATATTCTAGTGGTACTTTCCTCCTATACCTCTAAATTAACCCTTCCATCTTGATGAAGAGTGTTTTCTTCTATGATCTTGATGAGGATCACCATTAGATCCTCTCCCTTCTCTAGGTCTTCCTCCACCTTGATTCCTTCCTTTTCCTTTGCCTTTACCTTCATAGAAATCTTGCGTTTCATTTCCCTTTGACATTGAGCCTCCAATATTCAGCTCCTTAATGAACATCAAGGGCACTAGCTACTTGAATTCGGGAAGAGTGTCTTTGATAGACATAGATGTTGTTAAAGCCTTCCACTTCTCATCATTCCTAGGCCCATCGAAGGTTTATGCATTAGGTCATAATAATCTATGTGACCACCTAAGGAACCCAATGCATCACTAACCTCTTTGATTCTCATAATGAAATTATTTATGTAACTACTAGTGGTTCTCCTCATTTTGTTAAGTTTATTCTTCCACAAAATCCTCCTACCTTTGGTTGACATGGACTAGAGCCTTTCTAGTGTTTGCAATACTTTCATGGAAGTATCTAAGTCTTTCATAAATACTATCATGGCTTTGATAATGTGCTAAGATAATATGAAGATGATTATCTGATGTTTTTTAATCCACTCTATAACCTTCCATAGTTGATTAAGGGTTGGATTCTCTCCTAATCTAAATCCAACATTTGTAACACTAATGAGACCCCATAATCCTTTTCGAGTGAGATAACTAGAAATTCTAAGCTTATATGGTTGAAAATTATTTTTTTTGCAAATTCTCAATTTGATTCTTGTATTGTGACATGCTAAGCTTGAATGCACTTTTATCCATCTCTTTGATACAAAAAAAATTAGAAATAACAAAAACTTTACCTCTGAACTTTAAAATGTATCTAATAGATGAGATTGATGTCCTCCTTCTTCTGTAGTAGACTCTCCTTTGATTGGTGTGTGTTTTTGAACTTGATCTAGCAGTTCTCCTTCCTTCATGATCCTTCCATGGCTTCTCTTGGACCTCTAGTATGCCTTTTCATCTCGAAATGCTCTATTACCATTGATGGAAAAGCAGATAACTTGTATGTGCAACCTTGAAGAGTAAAGGTGGCCTCACATGCACATTTACAAAACTTTCTTCACTCAAAGAGTTGATTATCTACACTAATCAGGATTAAACCCAAGCCCTTTTCCACACATAAAACTAAACTTAGAGAATAGACTAATTGAAGTTATTTGACTCAAAATGGTTACTCCTTTTTCTAGAACAAATGTCTCCAAGGCAGACAAATTGTAATATACAGAAATAGACCATTGTTCAATTATAGACTTGGCTCTCTCATAATATGCACAAATTCAACAAAATTTTTGCAAAAATCTTAAATGACTATAATATCTTTCTAAGAAATGACATATTACAAGAAATGAATAAGAAATGATAAGGAATCCTTGCTTAGCACTCATAGCTATTGGGAAAGATGGATGGACACTCCAAGTAATCAGTAGGTGCTGCTAATTCCTACTTTACACCAGCCCTCTTTTGCTTCAGTGTTGAGTTGTAGGCCCTTGTAGCTTTCCAATGACACTAAACAAGTGCATATGTACTTTGGAAATGATCTCAGAAATGATTGAACTAAAACAGACTACTTCCAAGTTGAAGGATCAATAAGAACCTTCTATTTTTGTTCACACACCTACTACTTGTTATCGTGAGTGCTTCCAATATAGTAGGAATTATAAAATCTCATTTGAGAGATATCAAACTATCTAAATGAGCTAATGATTCCAAGTGGACTCAGTTAACATGATGCACTATACACAGAGCAATCAATTTAGCAATCAAGTCATTACCCCCAATTTTTTAGGACCTCTATAGAGTTTGACTAGTGAGTGCTTCGACCTGCTTTTCTCCAAATTGGCTCAATGGATTATCATCAAAATCTGTGAACATGTAGAGGACTTAGAGCTAATTCCAACAAGCTATAGAACATTGAAAATGGAGTAGAAATGATTGAGATATGAGTAGTACAAAAGTTCTGTTTAGAGTAACTATGACAGAGAGACCATAGATGAAAAGTATTGATCTATTGTACTAGAAGAAAATGTTGTACAAGATCATTGGCATGATGAACAATGCCTAATGATAATGAGTAGTGTAGGCTATTATGTGAGCCTCACTCTCTTACAAATTGATCAACAAAAACTTGGGATAGTAGTGATTTCTACTGCGTGTCTTTTACATTCATCTTTTATAAATGTTCCATTCAAAATTTGAATTGGAATTCAATTTTGGCTCTCACTAAAAGTGGTCCTCCAATCTAGGAGATATTCTCTCAAGTAGAGTCATGATTTTTCCAATTAACAAACTCCACCAGTTTATGGTGATTACAAATATTCTTCCAAGTCAAATTCACTTTTACAAATAGTAAAAGAGAAAACTTTCCTAGCAATGGTTCCTATGGAACTTCAATTGTACATAAACTCTAGCCAAATGTGTAGGCTTTCTATTTGCACCAATAGCTCCCCCTCAAGCCAAACATCTTGGCTTGGTCTTCTTCTTCATCCTTCTTGAATATCGTGCAATCCAATCATAGACTTAAACCTGCAAAGTTTTGTACCATCAAATTCTTTAGTCAATAAGTCTGCAAGTGATAGTGGACCTCTATATGTTTGGTCCTACATGATAAATAGGATTTGCTGCAAGATGTAGTGAGCTTGTTTTATCTCCAAAAATCATTGGAGATGTAGTATGAAAACCTAAATCTGTATATAACAATTTGATCCATATGGCCTCTTGAGTAACATTGGCTAGTCCTCTATACTCTTCCTCTGTAGAAGACAAAGCAATAGTGGGTTGCTTCTTTGAAGATCATGATATAGGTTTATCACCTGCAAAAGATAGGTAACTTGAAGTACTACTTCAATCATCTTTGCAAGCTGCCCAATCTGCATCTGAATATATCTTGATGTCCAAATCTGAAGTACAAGGAAAATACAATCCTTGATCTTGAGTGCCCTTAAGGATGGTCATTGACAAGATGAATATTGGAGGCTCAATGTCAAAGGGAAATGAAACCCAAGCTTTCTATGAAGGTAAAGGCAAAGAAAAAGGAAGGAATCAAGGTGGAGGAAGACATAGAGAAGGGAGAGGATCAAATGGTGATCCTCATCAAGAGCACAGAAGCAAACACTATTCATCAAGAGGGAAGGGTTAGTTGAGAGGTATAGGGGGAAGGTACCACTAGAATATACAGAACCAAAATTCAAAATATTCCCTCATTTGTGGAAAGTATGGCCACTATAAAAGAGGCTCCTATCAAACGAACAAAAAAAAATCAACCTCCAAATGTCAATGTAATTATGCATCAAATTAAAATGAGAGCATGCTAGCTATGATGTAGATCTGATTGCAAGACACAAGAGTAAAGCAAATGGTAATTGATAGTAGTTGTAGAAACCACATGAAATGAAACAAGGATTTCTTTTCAAACATACACGTGGCATCAATCAAAGGTCATGTGGAAACAAGCGATGATACTCCTCATGTTATTACACATATTGGTAATGTTATGTTGGATGGTTCTCACAAGGCCAACTGTTTCAAAGATTTCCTGGATGTTCCCAAATGCACAAAAAGATTATTTTGTATACAGTAAATGGTTGATAGAGGACTGTAGTTCAACTTCAACCAGAAATGGTGATTTGTGGAAAACCCTAAAGAGAGGTATAGATTGAATGCCAAATGGAACAAGGCAGGAAGACTATTCACCTTGGATGTGAATATAATGCACAACCTACTTCACATTTGGAAATAGGAAGCTAGAAGAAATAGATCTTTGGTAGAAAAGGTATGGAGATATAAATACTCAAATATTGAAGGAGATGGAGAGGAAGAGGTTACATCTATGGTTACCTTATATCGATAATCAAAACCTTAAGAATTTGTGTGAAGCTTCTCAATTGCGAACGTAGACTAGGTTGCCATTCGAGAATAGAATTATGTGAGCTATCATCCACTTGATCTCATCCATATAGATGCTTGGGGTCCAACAAAGCAAAATTCATTTTATTTGTGTATGCTATAATTTTTTTGGCTTGGAGAGATTTTTTCTAGAAAAAGGAGTAACCATTTTGAGTGAAATAACTTCAATTAGTCTTTTCTCTAAGTTTAGTTTATGTGTGCAAAACCTCTTGGATCCAATCCTCATTAGTTTAGATAATCAACTATTTGAGTGAATAAATTTTTGTAAGTGTGCATGTGAGGCCACCTTTACTCTTTAAGGTTGCACATGCAAGTTATCTACTTTTCCATCAATGGTAATAGAGGATTTCAAGATTAAAAAGCATACAAGAGGTCCAAGAGAAGCCACTTAAGGACTAGGAAGGAATGAGAGGTATTGGATCAAGTTCGAAAACACACACCAATCAAAGTAGAGTCTACTATTGAAGAAAGATGACATCAATCTCATCTATTGGATACATTTTAAAGTTCAGAGGTAAAGCTTTTGTTATTCCTAATTTCCTTTGTATGTGAAAAATCACTTGGGTTTAATCCCCATTAGTTTAGATAATCCACTATTTGAGTGAAGAAAGTTTTGTAAGTGTGCATGTGAGGCCACCTTTACTCTTCAAGGTTTGACATGCAAGTTATCTACTTTTCCATCAATGGTACTAGATAATTTCAAGATTAAAAAGCATACAAGAGGTCCAAGAGAAGCCACTAGAGGATTGCAAAGGGAGGAGAGCTATTGGATCAAGTTCAAAAACACACATCAATCAAAGGAGAGTCTACTATTGAAGAAGGAGGACATCAATCACATCTATGGATACATTATAAAGTTCAAACGTAAAACTTTTGTTATTTCTAATTTCCTTTATATCAAAGGTATCTATAAGTGTGCATTCGAGCTCACCATGTCAAAATACAAGACTCAAATTGAGAATTTGGATAAAAATTGTTTTCAGCCATAGAAGTTTAGAATTTCTAGTTATCTCACTAGAAAACAATTATGGGGTCTCATTAGTATGACAAATGTTGGATTTAGATTAGGAGATATTCCAAATTTTGATTGGCCATGGAACTTTAGAGAGCACAATGAGAGAGATAAGACAATAATCTTCATATTATCTTAGCACATTACCAATACCATGATAGTACATATAC
The DNA here is from genome assembly GCA_020310875.1 of Ceratopteris richardii. Classification (NCBI taxonomy): domain Eukaryota; kingdom Viridiplantae; phylum Streptophyta; class Polypodiopsida; order Polypodiales; family Pteridaceae; genus Ceratopteris; species Ceratopteris richardii. The sequence continues at coordinate 84,068,108 of CM035433.1, read as the reverse complement.
AAGACTTAGATACTTCCATGAAAGTATTGTAAACCCTAGAAAGACTCTAGTCCACGTCAACCAAAGCTAGAAGGATTTTGTGGAAGAATAATCTTAAAAACATGAGAAGAATGCCTAGTAGTTACATAAATGATTACATTATGAGAATCAAAGAGGTTAGTGATGCATTGGGTTCCTTACGTGCTCATAGAGATTATTACGACCTAATGCATACACCTTGAGTGGGCCTAGGGATGATGAGAAGTGGAAGGTTTTAACAACATCTATGTCTGTTAAAGACACTCTTCCCGAGTTTGAGTAGCTAGTGCCCTTGATGGTCATTAAGGACATGAATATTAGAGGCTCAATGTCAAAGGGAAATGAAACCCAAGCTTTCTATGAAGGTGAAGGCAAAGGAAAAGAAAGGTATCCAGGTGGAGGAAGGCATAGAGAATGTAGAGGATCAAATCATGATGCTCATCACTAGCATAGAAGCAAACACTCTTCATCGAGGGAAGGGTTAGTTTAGAGGTATAGGAGGAACGTACCACTAGAAAATACACAACCAAAATTCACAAGGATCCTTCATTTGTGGCAAGTATGGCCATTGTGAAAGAGATTCCCATCAAACGGAGAAAATAAAATCAATCTCCAAATGTCAAGGTAATTATGCATCAAACCAAACTGAGAGCATGCTAGCTATGATGTGGATGGATGATTACAAGACACAAGAGTAAACCACATGGTAATTGATAGTAGGTGTAACAACCACATGAAATGAAACAAGGATTTTGTTTCAAACATGCAGGTGCCATCAATGAAAGGTCATGCAGAAACAAGAATGCTCCTATTGTTATTACACATATAGGTAATGTTATGTTGGGTGGTTCTCACAAGCCCAAGTTCTTGAAAGATGTTCCTTATGTTCCCAAATATACAAAACATTATTTTGTAGAGGAGAAATGGTTCAGAGAGGACTATAGATGAATTACAACAAAAACAGTTCATTTGTGAAAAACCCTAAATAGTGGTATAGATTGAAAGGCAAATGGAAGAAGGTAGGAAGACTATTCACCTTGGATGTGAATCCCAACTTCAAATACACAACCTACTTCACATTTGGAAATAGGAAAGTAGAATAAATGGATCTTTGGTACAAAAGGTATGGAGATATCAATACTCAAATATTGAAGGACATGGAGAGGAAGAGGTTGCATCTATGGTTACCTTATATTGATAATTAAAACCTTTGAATTTATGTCAAGCTTCTCAATTGGGAAAGCAGACTATGTTGCCATTCGAGAATAGAAATTATGTGAGCTATCATCCACTTGATCTGATCCATATAGATGCTTGGTGTTCAACAAAGAAGAATTCATTTTATTTGTGTATGCTATATTTTGTCTGCCTTGGAGACATTTTTTCTAGAAAAAGGGCTAACCATTTTGAGTGAAGTAAGTTCAATTAGTCAAATCTCTAAGTTTAGTTTATGTGTGCAAAAGCTCTTGGGTTTAATCCTCATTAGTTTAGATAATTAACTATTTGAGTGAAGAAAGTTTTGTAAGTGTGCATGTGAGGCCACCTTTTATCTTCAAGGTTGCACATGCAAGTTATCTACACTTCCATCAATGGTAATAGAGCATTTCAAAATTGAAACGCATAGAAGAGTTCCAAGAAAAACCCCTAAAGGACTACGAAGGAAGGAGAGCTATTGGATCAAGTTCAAAAATACACACCAATCAAAGGAGAGTCTACTATTGAAGAAGGAGTACAATCTCATCTATTGGATGCATTTTAAAGTTTTGAGGTAAAGCTTTTGTTATTTCTAATTTCCTTTATATCAAAGATATATATAAGAGTGTGGTCGAGCTCAACATGTCACAATACAAGACTCAGATTGAGATTTTGGATAAAAATAATTTTCAGCCATAGAAGTTTAGAGTTTCTAGTTAATTGGAAAAGGATTATGGGGTCTCATTACTGTGACAAATGTTGGATTTAGATTAGGAGAGAATCCAACTCTTGATCAAGTATGGAATTTAGAGAGTGGAATGAGAGAGATAAGACAATCATCTTTATATTATCTTATCACATTATCAATGCCATGATAGTACATATAGAAGACTTAGATACTTCCACAAAATTATTATAAACCCTAAAAAGGCTCTAGTCCACGTCAACCAAAGCTAGCAGGATTTTGTGGAAGAATACACTTAAAAACATGAGGAGAACCCCTAGTAGTTACATAAATTATTACATTATGAGAATCAAAGAGGTTAATGATGCACTGGGTTCCTTAGGTGGTCAAAGAGATGTTTTTGACCTAATGCATACACCTTGAATGGGTTGTAGATGGATGATTACAAGACACAAGAGTAAATCACATGGTAATTGATAGTAGGTGTAGCAACTACATGAATTGAAACAAGGATTTCTTTTCAGACATATAGGTACCATCATCCAAAGGTCGTGTGGAAATAAGTGATGATACTCCTCATGCCATTACACATATAGGTAATGTTGTGTTGATGGTTTTCACAAGTCGAAATGCTTGAAAGATGTTTTTCATGCTCCCAAATATACAAAAACATTATTTTGTACATGAGAAATGGTTGAGAGAGGATTGTAGTTGAAGTTGGACCAGAAAGGATGATTTGTGGAAAACCCTAAAGAGGGGTATAGATTGAAAGCCAAATGGAAGGCGGCAGGAATACTATTCACTTTGGATGTGAATCCCAACTTCAAATACGCAACCTACTTCACATTTGGAAAAAGGAAGGTAGAAGAAATGGGCCTTTGGTAGAAAAGGTATGGAGATATCAATACTCAAATATTGAAGGACATGGAGAGGAAGAGGTTACATCTATGGTTACCTTATATTTGTAATCAAAACCTTCAGAATTTATGTGAAGATTGTCAATTGGGAAAGTAGACTATGTTTTCATTCGAGAATAAAATTTATGTTTAAACTTTCATTGATGATTGCACAAGGAGGACTTGGCTCTGTCCTGTGACGCATAAATTACATGGTTTTACACCATGTAAGGTATTGTAAGGATACGAAGTTATCAGGGTTCCCAAGTGTGGGGTCTGGGGCAATGGTGAGCAGCCCTGACTGGGGGTCCAAGGGGGCCAGTAGGCCCCATGGCTGGGGGGGTCCCAGGGGGCCACCGGGCCCCCTAGTGGGGGTCTGAGGGTACTGCCCCTGGCGTGACGGTAAAGGAAATATTCCATGGAATATTCCCTATCGGAGTCAAAAACCATTTATATTTATTAAGTCGGTTCAATCGGCCTAAGCCCTGTATGGCAATTACGTGGGCGGTGGCTGCCCACGCTCTACTGCCCATGTATAGCCATCCACGAAAGGCCACCCATGATCCTATATATACATGACTTCAGAACTACCTGAGACATTGAATTGAGCTAGCATACCTCTACCTTGTATCTCCCTATCTAGAGTTTTCTAGATCACCATTTAAGCTATACCTTGAGAGCGCATAGGTGGACAACGCCATCATCTTTGTACTTGTTGTTAGCAGAAAATTATTGAGATTCTCTTATTTATGTTATCTTCTCTACTACTGCTCTTGTGTTATATTACGTAACTATTGTCTTGTGCCAAAGCACATACTTGTTCGAAATCCATATTTAAGAAGCTAAAGGTGTTTCTACTAAGGTTCCTTAAGTAACGTTGCCAGTTGTAGAGTAGGTTTTGTGCAACATCAGCACATCTTTGGACTATATCCAACCATCTCCTCACAATACAAGTGTGTCAAAGTCTATTGCACATAGTAGCGAAGCACCTTTTGGAACTTACCTTCATCTTTTTTGTTAAGAATAAATTTTCTACATAATGATATAATCACCAACGCGGTTGAGAAAAATAATGTATTTTGGATGTTGGCGAGTGATGATGTGTTGAATGGTTACAACTCCTCCTTATAGGCATATATGGTGTGACATGTGTTGTTTGCAAAAGATCATGGAACACGATGTAGGGTGTTGGAATACATATTTTCAAAGGTACACAAGTTCAACATGTAGGTGATGCAAGTGGTGTTGATGATTCTTCAAGCTTGTGTTCTAGTGTAGTTTGTATTTTGAATATTGAATGAGAATTTTTACTATGTTAGTACACCTCAAACACCCCCACAAAAACTATCAAAGCTTTTCCCGTATGATGGTGAATATGCAAAGAAACATGTCTGGATTTCATTATCTGCCAAGCATGCCATGATCCCCCATATTCAATCATGAAAAACAATGAATGATGCTTGGCATACTTTTGTAACACCTGATCAGGCATGACAGTCTTCTAGATTCCCTCATTAAACATTCTGAGAGTAAGCTTATGAATGAAGATTATTCTATGAAGTTGTTTTTTTTTTTGCGATGGTAAAATATTTTAAGACGGATTTTTATTTGTACATAAAATTGTGGTAGATAGTTCTCATGCAAATTATTCTTAATGGTTTATCTAATGCTTATTAGAGTGTTTCATCTACTCTTTGATTGATTTTGAAAATATATTTAAACTCCATGATTCACGAGGTATTTATGTTTATCGTTCTCCAAAATATTGATCTAGGAAGAAAAACTCTATTATGCCCAAGCATGCATAGCCTAGAGCATGATGCTTCAAACTTATAAGAGGAAGTCCCAAGTACACATCCTAGCTAGACATATCCATGAGTTCCCAAAGATGGGTGCCTCTACCTTACGAGGTTGGGTGTGTGCCTTTCCGATTTATTGTACTAAAAAAAAAACTCTATTATGCATATTGAAGATCAAACTTTTGTAGCTAGTCAGAAGGGCAAGGATAAATGTGACTCTTCCTCTAGTATACATAAATTGAAATAATCGTTTTACTTTTATGACTACTAGAAGGAAAATGATCAAGTGACCAAACATGCAAGAATTATCCAAAACTTATTCCAATAGATGAAGCCGAAAGATATAAGAATGGTTGTTGTATGCCCTTCTACCTCTAAAAGTGGGGTTGTAAAGTTAGTACAAAATGAATAATTTATTTGAAGCTCTTCATGGGCAAAATGGGGTTGTAAATTTAGTACAAAATGAATAATTTATTTGAAGCTCTTCATGGGCACTTTCAAAGGAATTTAGCATAGATCATATAAAGATGATTCGCAATCATTCACAACAAGTTTGAATAATATGGATGAGGTAAATCTAAGTTAGAATACATTCAATTGCCGATAAATCTTGGTGAATCAATTGTTTGACTAAAGAAATTAAAAAAATGCATTTTAACAAAATGGTCGTGAGATATTATGAAAGGAAGACGAGATAACTTATATATTGTGGTTAAGATTAAAAATGATGAACCATGAGGTTTCTTCTTTCATGACGCATTATTGAAATTTGAGGTTTTCCAAAGAACACCAATAGCACTCGGAAGAAGACAAAGCTAGGAGCACACCACAACACGTAATGTATTACCAAGTGAATTTAGAATGATAAGTAACACATTAGGGTTATAGGAATAAATACAAGCCAATGGATAAAGAAATCCTAAAGAGGAGAAAATGAGGCTCCACCCTAGTTCTAAGTTTGTTCACACACATCACTACCAAAATATATGAACAAATCCCTATAATGTTGAACAAGGAGCTAGTACTCCTGTATAGGGAATTGCCAAGCTATGTCAAAACAAATCCACCCATAGAATGAAATAAGCCCATAGCTTTGTAGAAAGCTTCAAACTTCTCCTGAAGGAAAGCGTTTTTGAAATGGTAAGCAACATTATCTTTTGTGGGTACATATGCTAAGCGGATCTTTCCATGAGAAAGCCTTTCCTTAACATAATGATAGTGCACCTGAATGTTCTTATTGCAAGCATGGAAAATAGGGTTCCTCGCAACCACCAATGCATGCCAACTATAAGTGACGATAGTGGGGGTAGAAGAATGTCCAACACCCAAATTAGCCAAAAGGCATCTGAGTCATAGACACTCAACAACCAGTATGAAAGCTACCCTATACTCAGTCTCACAAATAGAAGTGGCCACAATAGGCTACTTCTTGATTAACCAACATATGCATGAGCTACCAAGCATGAAGCATAGATCGATACTAGACACATGAGTGTCATGGCAACTAGCTTGGTCCAAGTAAAAACCAACATGTAAATATTGTGATAAGATCCCCCTTGGTATAAAACAATCCAAGTTTTTGAGTACCACTCCAACGGTGAAAGATGCACTTAATGGCCTACCAATGCTTGACATCTAGGCAATGCACATACCTAGTCATCTTAAAGACAACAAGCTGAATTTAAGGCCATGGTATGCATAAGTAAATCAACCATTCAATAACTTACTGATATAGAACAACATCAAATGCATCTCCATCATCATGAAGACTCAACCTTAAACATGTTTCCATAGGAGTGGGAATAATTTTACAATCTTCAAGGCAAAAACACTACAATAATGTCTCAATGTATTTTGTTTGACACATAGTTGTTCCTCCCACCAACATGCATGAATTAAATGCCTAGATAATGATGCAAATTCCCCAAATCTGGCATCTCAAAAGAGGCATGCAATTAGCCTTAAATTTAGAAATATGCTTCTTATTAGGACTAACAAGCAGCATGCCATCAATATATACAACAATGATAAGAAGTACACCATCTGTAGCATATAAGTTGCTCCAAGTTGGAGTTTTTTCCAAACCATATGTAATCAAATAGGCATTTATCTTCTCATACCAAGCACATATACTTTCTTCAAACCATGTAATGCGTTTGTTCAATGTGGACACTCTATTTTCATGCCTTTTTTGGACAAAACCATGGCGTTGAAATACATACACACCTTCATGTAATTAACCATTCATAATTGTAGTTTTCAGAGCCAACTATTGTACACTTCAATCATGATAAGTTGTGAGTGCACAAATGCTATGAACTATGGTCATTGGCATGTGGATGAAAAGGTTTCTTCAAAATCAATGCCTCTTTCTTGCAAATTACCTTTGGGAAAAAGCCTAGCTTTATACCCGTCAACTGTTGCATCACACTTATGTTTCAACGTGTATACACATTTAATTACGATGTTCTTTTTTTCATGGACAAAAATCACATAGAGTCTAAATACCATTCTTCAAAATGAGATCATATTTTGATTGCATAGAAGCCATCCAATTTTTAGAGTTTTTATATTCATCAAAAGAAACAAGATCATTCTCATCACAAAAACGAGAGCCCCCATCACATAGGAATTTGTGGCGAAGGAATCCCTATATGATCTTGAATAGATATGATATGACAAAGGTGCTATATTTCAAGTTTGCACTATCAATTTATGCAAAGTTTTAGCATCTTCTATGTTAGCCCTCTCATAAACAAGCAGATCATATGAATCTACATCAAAAGTGAAATGATCGATGTCATCATGCCAAAATTGCCACATTTGGAATAGTATTTGATTTTCCACCCTATAAAAAGAGGAATCAAGGTGCCATACATATCCTTGGAGCTAAGAGATGTCTCTTTCATACATAGTTGTAATAGCCAAATTGCATCCTTAATTTAAGAAAACAACATCAATGATAACCAAAATGCATTTAGTATGTGGATTATACAAATGATAGTCTTTCCTTTAGCACTATACCCAACAAAAATACATTTTATTTCTTTACCTTCCAATTTCTTGTTTTGTTTTCCATGCACTAATGCATATGCTAGACAATCAAAGAAACACATATGAGGAAGAGATGGATTGCGACAATTTCAAGCCTCATATGGACTAATCAAATCGAGTGCATTGGTGGGATCAATTAAGTACATATGCTACACTCATAAAAACCTCAAACCATAAGCTATGTGGTAAAGCCTTGCTGACCATACAACTTCCTATCTCCATGAGAGACATGTTCTTTTTCTTTAGCAACTCCATTTTATTGAGGTGTTTACAACATTGCAAAGTGACATTTTATTCTACGCTCAGCCAGAAATGCTTTACATATTGAAGACATGTTTCCCCTTCTCGAGATCAGAATAGAGGGAGCCCAATTACATCATGTTAGATTTTCAGCAAAATCCAAAAATTGTTTCAATCACATAAACACCTTGGACTTTTCTTTCAATGGATACATGCATGCATGCTTGAATAAATAATCAATAAATGTCATGAAGTAAAGGTAGTTCCCAAAGGGACTTTTTGTATAGAACTGCACACACTAGAATGAACAAGCCATAACTTACGAGCAACTTGAACCAAAGTATCTTTTGGGAAGAAGGAATGCTACATTTTACCCAAATACATGCTTCACAGAGATGTTTACAAGATGCCTCATGTTTGTGCAAAGAGGACATCATTTTAAATTTTTGTAGGCATAGAAAACTAGCAAAACCTCGAAGACCAAAATGTGCATGCCAAAGATTTGAGTCTCACATAGCTTGAGAATCTTGAACTCCACATGGAAAATCATTCAAAGTTTTTGCATATGCTATGAGCTTATATAGCCCATGACATAAAATGCCAAAAGCAATAATAACATCACCATTTGCAAGAACATGAACTATAAACACGACATAAAAAAGTTAACAAGCTAATCTTGGCTAATGCTGAAAGTGAGGATAGATTTTCCTTGATCCCAAGCACATACAAAGCATTTGAAAATGTGGATGAAATTCCTTTGATAGTATCGTGAATGATCTTACCAACTCCCATTACAACATAAGATGTGTTTTAGTGCTTGTGAAAGTATTCCATGTAGGAAAAGACTTATTTGAGTTGAAGAAATTGCGCTTTGAGGTAATATGTTTGGTTTGCTCACTATCAAAGTACCAAACATATTAGTGTACAATAGACATACACTACTCATGGGAAGATGTCCATAGCTACAAAGAGTACTAAATACCCATTCTTCATTCTAAACAATATAAATGGAGTTTGTATTATATGTGGAGGCCTGTACACCATTACAACCTTTTATTCTTTTCCTCTCTTGCAGTAACTTTAGGATAGCTCTTCATCACATGATCATTTTCTTTACACTGTTTTAAGAACTATTTCTCATTTACTATTTTCTTCTCATCTTTGCCTTCCTTCTTCAATTGTGCACCATTAGCAGCTTTTAATTTCCTTTCTAGAAGATGATCATATTTTCCTTTGACCCTCTCACTAGCTAAGAAATCTTGATCTTCAACATGCATGATTGACCTATTTTGCATAGACTTATCTTCTTGCAAGAAACTAGACACTAACTCCTCAAATGTTAAGGTTTGGATTACCTTTAGTCAAAGAAAAACTCGGATATGAATCTACTAGGCCATTAAGAATAGTCTAGACATGAACTATGTCGAAAGAATTCATGAGTAGAAATCAACTACTCCTTCAAATCCTTGATCTTTGTCATGAAACGTTCCATATAATCTCCTTGATTCATATCCTCACTCTCCAAGTGTTTTCAAACATAAGCAATAGGAGCTTGATTTCTGGTCTAGTATATATTTATTAGAAAAAGCTATCAATCCATATGCTTGAGCATCTATGCCATCCCAACAAAGTTTCTTTGCAGTAGGTGTAGTAGGAATTGCAACATAAATAGGAATTTGAATATCATCATCTTTACCACCATCTACATCACCTTCAACAAATCTATTTGGAGGTGTAGTAGGATGTTCTTCTACACCCTGCATAATATCCCATAAACGTTTTGCTACTAATATGTGACACATCATTTATGCCCTCAATGGGTAATTTGTACAGTTTTTGTGTGATTTTGAGACTATGCCTGGATGGGTGTCAAGGATGCCCTAGATTAAGTGGAAAAGTTCTTTGATACTAGTTTTTGGAGCTTGAGTTACCAAAGCAAAAACATAACACTAGGAGGAAGAAGAAACTTGGATCATAATACAAAAATGAATGTTCATATATGGTCACCAAGCTTTGTTGGATATTTGTGATTGTGAATAGATGGATGTCGATGATGCCCTAGCAAAAGTGGCAACTACTTTGATACCAATTGTTGGAGCTAGAGGTCTACAAGAGCACACAAACAACACTAGGAAAAAAAGAAGCTTGGATTTTAACACAAAACTAAAATGTGTTACAAAGTGAATGTAGAAAGATAAGCAACATGTGTGGATTATAGGCATATATACAACTAGGAGAAAAAGAACCTCCGAAAGAGGGAAAAAAAGTGCCTTAGAGGTCTTAAGTGCATCCAGAAACATCACTAAAAAAATATGTCAAGAAGCATGAGTGCTCTTGAACTTAAATATCATAAATAGATGTGAAAGTAGTGTCTCAAGGAACCATTGTTTGGTACCAATATTTAAGCTCACTTGCTAAATGAGAACTCCTCATTCAAGGATATTTTTTACTAGGAATATGGTCTTTAACTCATAGATACAATGATTTTTCTCATCATAATCTTAAATACTCTGACTTGAATATATATACAAAAATACTAAATTTCATTAAAAATTCTAAAAAGACTATAAATTGAAGTTCTCTTCTCATTTTCCACTTTTTCAACTAGCACTTGATTGCACTCTTTGTGAGCTATGGCTTCTGCTTCTATGGTGCCCAAAACCCAAAACTAGAGGTATATGGATCTCCTAGAGTATTCTAATTTTAAAGATCAACAAGACCTATATGGTCTTCTCTCCAAGCTTTGTGATCTCTATGTCACTATGTAGATGAACACAGACGCCTTAAAAGAGCTAGTTGAGTATATGGATGTTAATATTTTGTCTTCCTCTATTAGCATCAAACCATAATATGGAAAATGGATTCCTTGTGAGCTTCTCATCTACATTCAAAAAGTTTATGATGTGTTTGCAAAGCCTTTGAAGTAGTTTCAAGCAATTGCAAAGGAAGGGGGCATCTCCTTGATTTGATTGTGCTAATTGTATGTCCATGGGTTGTATACTAGCCTTCTAACCATGGATGAAACGTAGGTGAGAATCTTCAAGCATTGATATCAAATATGTTGTTGACCCTATTATAAGCTTCTAAATATAGAGATTGGATCTTTATTCCCCCATAATATCTTTGTAACTCTTCCTTAGCCAGCCTTCCAAATGGTCTTCTAAGTATCAAAAACTTAGTTGTCTCTTTATGGTGTATAATATTTGCAAATGTTTGGATATATCTTCTTTCTCATCGTGGTGCTCTTGCTAGTGGTGCTTTACGTCTTTTTTTGACATTGTGTTGAAGTCTAAGACTGATTGTAGGTGTCTAGGAGAGGGGTTTCAAGGCATTCCTTTTATGTTGGAATGGGCTTATGCCTTGCCTCTTTTTAGTTATTGATGTTGTCTTGTATGTCTCTCTTCATCATTTGGTATGGCTCCCCACTTCACAAGGAGCTTCTGGCCAACTGCCTCCATCCCATGATTTTGAGGGTTTCTTTAGATTTACCTATAGTGCCTTTGTGTACCTCTCCTCACTTGACTCATCTGAAGCTTCTAAAGGAGTTCCATATTGTTGTGGATCATCATCTTAAGATTCATAAGAAAAATTTGAATAAACTAACTTCCCTTCAATAGGCTCCTTCATCCTTTTTGTAATGATATCTTGGGTGATGTATCCTTATCATATGATGTTGATGGCAATTGAAAATGATTTGAAATCCACATGCCACTTCTTGCTTATACGATTGTTCTCTTTGCGAGCAATTTCCACCATGTGTATTGTGATGGGATGAAAATCATTATCCAATGCATGGTCTTTTACATGAGCTCATGGATGGTGATTGTTGAACGCCTTGCACATAGCTAGGACAATTAGTGAGATCATTCCTAACATATTTCTTTGTTTCTACCATGCTCTACTGTGCTAGAATGTTGAAATGTTAGTATTAACCATTTCTTATAATGTTTCACTTGAAAATATTTTTTTCACATTTGAATGGACAAGAATAGATATAAAATACAATAGTTCATTGGAAAAACTAAAACAAAAGAAGAAATTATATTGGGAGACTTATGATTTATCGTAAAAATATCTTAAATGGATTAAATTAATTCACTTACAATCTGAACCCTCAGGTATTCTTGTAGCCCACCACTATGCATGATGTCAAGGTCCTAATGAAGAATTCCACTTTTCACTAGCCATTTTATGTTAAATAATTACTATAGATTTTGCTATATCAGATTGTTTGGACTTCTCCATAGCATATTTCGTTGAGATTCTAGTATGGTAAAACCAATTGAATATTTCTCCAATATACTTGGATTGCATTGCGCCACAACCATGTTGTGTCTAGCCCAATCATACAACCTTTCCATTCCTCATTTTTGCACATATAAACTAAACTTAGAGAACTTGCCAATGCAATTTGTTTCACTCAACATGGTTATACCACTAGGAGAACCAATGCCTCCAAGCGAGACAAGTTAAAGCCTTTAGTACATAGATAGACCATTGCTCATGGCTACGTGTGGTTCTCTTAGAATATGCAGAGATTCAACATGACATTTGAAACAACTTTAGAAGTGTAGACTAGATTAAAGAAAATAAAGATCTCTAGAAATAAGTGGGAAATGCTCATACACATAGAAATCTCTGAGCTACATATTCCTTCTCAAAGGTGACTTAAATAACTCAAGCTAATAGGGTGCTTGCTAAACAAGGGTTCTACTAGCTTCTTTAAATGCTGATAGAGCTCATATGCATGTGCCATTAACTATTCAAAGCACTCTGTGTGTACATATAAAGTGGAAAATATTTCCTAGCAATTAGGAGTTAGTTTTCCTAAATTATTAGCTTTTAATCACACCTAACTGTGATTCAAGAATACGATTCTTGGGGGAAAGGGGGGGGGTTAAATTCAAAATTGATGTTGATTTCTAATGCAAGTTAATGAAAAGCTTCATGTATCTCTAGGTGACATCCATCTAATGGTCCAATTATGACTTAGGGTGAAGCTTGAATTTCAAACCTCCCCCTAAAGCTTCAAGCTCTGATTCTTCAACCTAGCTCCAACAATCTAGTTCCTTTCTTGAACCTTTTTAGCTTCATGGAATCCAAAGCTTTTGTGAACACATCAACACATTGGTCCTTTGTACTTATATTTTTCACTTGAACCTCCTTAACCAACACGGTCTCTCTGATGTAATGATAGTGTACCTCTATGTGCTTGCTCCTAGCATGGAACATGGGATTGGAAAATAGGTATACACTACACATGTTATCCCAAATTATTCAAAATTGATTAGCTTAAAGACTTAATTCAATCAATAGCTTCTCAATCCACATGGTCTGAGAAGTCACGTGAGCTAATGCCCTATATTCAGATTCAGTGGGGGATAAATCAATTGTGGGTTTCCTCTTCTACATCCAAGAGATGAACTTCTTGCACAACATCACTGCATATCCTATCTTCTTTGGATCTATCCCAATCGTCATGTGTATATGATTTCCCCTATAATTCATCTTCAAAAGGATAAAATAGAACTTTATTAAGTGTACCTCTAAGATACCAAAGCACCCTCTTTGTTGCAAGTGAATGTGGAACCCTAGGTGTGTCCATGAATGGTGATACTACATTGACTATATCTACTACATTTTGCCTTGTAATGGTGGCATAGTTCAATGAAACAACTATGGAACTATACAGAAGTGGATGCTATACTCCATTACCTTCAATTATAGTTTATTTTGTGTTTACTTCAATAGGGTTTGTGAATGATTTGCATCCTATAATTCCATAATTCTTCAAAACATCCAAAATATATTTCCTCTACATAAGTCAGACACCATTGTCTTTGTATATGACCTCAAATCCTAGAAAATGCCTTAGATCTCCAGCATCTAATATTTTGAACTCGTTTTCAAGCTTCCCTTTGAAGTCCAGGATACCTTGTTCATGATTTCCTATAATAGTTAGATCATCTTCAAATTCACATAATTAGATATATAATTCACCTTAATATTTGTAGAACAAGATGAATCTTCCTTTCTTGTAACCATAATTGATCAAGGAGTCAATAAGCCCTTGATTCCATGTCAATTTCCACTAGTTCTCCATTAAGAAATGCATTCTTCACATCAAGCTGATACATGTTCCAATTTCTGCTTGTTGTAATGGGAATGATACACCTGAGGGTAGTCATGTTAACCACAAGGCTACATGTCAGCTCATAGTCTATTCCATATGTGTGAGAAAATTCTTTCACTGCAAGCCTAGGCAAAAACCTAGGAGTACTACTATCTAAATGATTCTCTACCTTATAAACACACTTATTTCCAATAACCTTGATATCATTCTTTGTGGCCACAAGGGTCCAAGTATGATTGTCATCCAAGGCGTTGATCTCCTCCTACATAGCTCCTTGTCATTCTCTACATGTGTTTGCTTCTTAAATCATGTGGGTTCTTCAAAAAACTTTCTCATGTTAGCATAGTTTCTAACTATAAATGAGTCATAGGTAAGCCTTTCAATTGGAAACCTTACATTCTCAAAATTTCGTATGGCACTATTCAATTGATTTGGATATTTTTTTTGGTCTCTTAGCTTTCTCCTTTCTTCTTATGATGGTTTGTATTGAGCTCAATCCCTAGGTCTTCATCTTCTCCTATTTTTGTAAATTTGGCATTGCCTTCACTCCTTGCATCACTTATTTGACTTGATATAGGACTACCTTTATCCCAAGATGGTCAAGAGAGCCATGATCTCTCGTTCATCTATTTAAGTCCTCTTTTCTTCATCTTCATCTTTTGTGCATGGATATATTTCTGGCATACCAAGGTAAAGGTCCATCAAATTGGACATCCATTGATACCTTTAACTCCTTCATTGTGAGTTTATAAGATGTATATTCCTTTCTATTACCTATATAGCCTATGAAGACACATCTTTCTGATATATCATCAAGCTTGGACCTTAGTTCACTTGGAACCAATACATCACATGTGCAATCAAAGACACTCAAGTTTGATTTGTCTCAAGCTTCATAAGGTTTGATAGCATTTAAATTTGATGTAAGATCTTTGTTCATGATTTATATAGGTGTGGTTGTAGCATCAACCCAATAGCAATTGGGCATACCCATCTCTTTCATAATTGCCCTAGCACATTCTACAATATACTTATTCATCCTATCTACCACACCATCTTGTTGAGATCTATATCTCTGTGTGACTTGTCTTCTGAAGCAATTTATCTCCAAGAAATCTTAGAACTCATCATCAAAGTATTCTCCCCCTCCATCTAAGCTTAAACACTTGATGAATAATTACATTCTCTTTGAACCATAGCATTGAGTACAATCACCATATTTGATGGAAAGCCTAGATCAACAAGAAATCTCCTTAACCAGATTGCCTCGCAAGAAGCAAAACAAGGTGCTTTGTACTCTTCTTCAATGGAGGAGAGTGCGAGAGTTGGTTGCTTCCTACTTACCCAAGAAAATATTCCTGAACCAAATGAGAAACAATATCCAAAAATTGATTTTCTAGAATCACAATCTCCAGCCTGGTCTGAATCATAATATCCTTGAAGTGTACCACCTGTGGTATAAACAATACCAAAATCCAAGGTTCGTGCAATGTACCTGAGAATTCGCATTCCAGTATTCCAGCGACTCTCATTAGGTTTTTTGGAAAACTTGCTTAGCACTCCAACAACATAGCAAATGTTTGGTCTAGTGTTGCACAAAAACATAAAACTTCCAACAAGCTTCCTACACTTCTTAGCATCTACATCAGGGATACTATCATGCATAGATAGCTTATGATTTACTTCCATAGGTGTGCTAGTTGATTTGGAGTCCATCATTCCAAATGCCTTGATAATTTCTTTGGCATATTTTTGTTGTGAGATGAAAATGCCATCCTTCCTTTGCCATACTTCAGTTCCCAGACAAAAATGGAGTAGACCTAACTCTGTCACTTCAAACTCAATTCCCAAGCTGGTCCGAGTTTGATTGATGAGTTCTTGATGATCTCCTGAAATGATCAAATCATCTACATATACAATGACAACAACTAGCTTGCTATCCCTTTTCATTACTTATAAGTTAGCATCAGAAGTACTTTCAAAACCCATATTCTTGAAAAAATTATCTATCCATTGGTACCAAGCCTGTGGAGCTTGCTTAAATCCATACAACACTTTCTTCAACCTTCAAACTTTATTTTCTAAATTGGGCACCTCAAAACCTGGTGGTTGAGATGCGTATACCTCCTCCTTGAGGTGACCATTAAAAAATGTAGATTTGACATCCATCTGGTAAATAGGCCAAGCCTTTTGTGCAGCTACTGCAAGTACCATCCGAATAGTTTTCATGCATTCTATTGGTGCAAAAGTTTCTTGAACATAAAATCCTTCGATCTATGAAAAACCTTGTACAACTAATCTTGCCTTATACTTTTTTAATGTTCCATATGCTTTATACTTAGCTTTCCAAATCCATTTAGTACCTATTACCTTCTTCTTTGGCAGCAAGTCAACTAGATCACATGTATCCTTTTCAAGTATACTATCATACTCAGACAACATTTCCGATCATCAAGGGATTCTTCAATGGTGGCAGGCTCCTTTATCGAGCCCATGATATCTGCCATTAGAGCCATGTTAATAATGTGTTTTGAGGCTCTTCTTTGCTCCTCTATTCTCTTTGATCTTTGTAATCCATCATAGGATGATTCTGGTACATCTACATGTGGATTGTGATCATCAAAGAGCTCTTGTGCCCACTTCGGTAGTGGGTTATGCTGTGTAGCTACAGCTGATTGGCTTTTTATTGAGGAAATTTCTCCATCAGATGTTCCCTCCTCCTCAACTTTAACCTATCTTTTGATAGGCACAAGGTGAGATATTTCTCTATTTGATGAGATACTAGATTTACCTTTATCTTCTACTAAGTGTGGTCATTCATCAAACACCACATCTTGGCTGACAAAAATCTTCCTTGGCTCAGGATCCCACAACCTATATGCTTTAGACTCTTCATTGTATCCTAGGAAGACACACTTTTTGCTTTTTGAATCCAAATTTGATCTTGTTGAATCAAGAATATGTGCATAACAGAAACAACCAAAAATTCTAAAATGCAAAACTAACGACTTTTACCAAAATACGCTTCTTGAGGAATCATTCCCTTCAGTGCTTTTGTGTAGCTTCGATTGAGGATGTAGATTGTTGCATTGACTACTTCTGCCTAGAATGAATCATGCATGTCTTGAGCCTTTAACACACAATGAGCCATTTCAACTACTGTCTTGTTCCTATGCTCAAGAACGCCATTTTGTTGAGGTGTATGAGTTTTGGTAAGTTGCATTTTCACACCATGCTCCTTATAGTAATTATTGAATTCTATTGACAAGAATTCACCTCCTCTATCTGTTCTAAATTTCTTTAGTTTCCTTGCACAGAGATCAGCATGTACCAACTCTAGAGGAGCTTGAGATCGATTCCTGGTCTCTTTTGGAAATGCTTGTAGTTGTTGCTTGCCCATCATACAAGCTTCACAAGGTCCCTGCAACTCTGAAAATGCAGGCAAATGAGCAAACACCCCTATTCTTTGCATCTCCTTCAAAACTACGAATTCGAGATTCCCAAATCATTGGTGCCATAACTTGCTTACATCTTTATCTTATGTAGCAGTTAAAGCACTTAAATCATAAAAGTTATCGTGTCGTATGCCTTTACCTACAACATTACCTCATGAATCCATGATTTCTGCACAACTCTTATTGAAGTGAACTTCGAGTCCACGATCTGTTATTGCAGAAACTAAAAACAAATTTCTTTTAAGTGTAGGTACATAAAGAACATCAAATAGCATTTTCTCAACACCTAGAGAAGTGATAAAAGAGATGGTTCCAATTCCTTCGGCTAGACACTTCGAGTCATTTCCCACTACTACATTGATGGATTCCCATAGAGGCACTAGGGAACTATACCAATCCTTTTTACTGGTCATATGGCGAGAAGCTCCACTATCTAAAATCCATGGTTCCTCAACATGAGCTTGAGCACATGAGCATACCTCTTCAATAGCTACCCAAAGTTCCAGCTCTGTCTCGTTTGCAGACTCTTTGTTCTTCCACGATGATTTCATAGTCCCATTCCATTCATCAGCTTGCTTCTTTCTGCAATCCTTGATGGCATGGCCTTTCTTTTCACAATAGAAGCAACTTCGTGTGAGCTTTTTCTTCTTTGGCTTCTTCTTTGATTCATCAAAAGAGCCTTTACCTTTTGCATTTGCTGAGAATGCAGCATCACTTGTACTTTGCCGATTCTTTAGCCACATCTCTTCTTCTAAAAGCACACTAGTTAGTAATCACTTTTCCTAAATCATAGGCTTTTAATCACACCTAAGTAGGATTCAAGAATATGGCTATTGAGAGGCGGATTTCAACTTCCAAATTTATCTTGATTTCTCATGCATCAAGACTTGCTCCATGCATCTCCAAGTTCCATCCATCTATTGTTCCATTTATGACAAAGGTTTAAGCTTAAATTTTAATAGTCCACTAGATCATAAATCTACGATCAGATGGTGGACAAGAGTACTTCTCAAATGATTCTACCAAGTTCTTATAATATGAAGGGATAAAGATGCAATATACATACAACTATAAATTGCAGAGGTAGCTAGATGCATGCGAAAAGAAAAAAAATGTTGCATTTGCATATTTATTACCAAAGGAATCCTAACTTGTCACATCAAAGGATCTTTGGACGTGTATGTTATCTTTATGTCCCTTAATAGGTGAGGGAAGGTAAGATGGATGTGTCTATAGAGAAGTGCATCTTTATAGGCTACTCTACAAAACAAAAGGGAAATAGTTCAAGTGATCCACTTAGCCTAGTGGTTAAGTCTCAAGGTTGTGAAGGAGGAGGTCTTGGGTTCAATCCTCATGGGGAGCATGGGGAGAGAGTTTTGCCCAAGAAGCTCTACAGCCTTCTAACTCAAGTTAACATGTGTTAACTTGAGTCTTGAGAGACTTAACTCGAGAGGTGAGTACACCAACCACTAGTGGACTCTAGTGGAAGGTAGTAAAGAAGTGGTTGAGATCACTCCAGCCACTAGTAGACTCTAGTGGAAGGTATCTAGCCACTAGTAGACTCTAGTAGAAGGGAGTGGAGGAGATCACACATGCACTTGTGGACTTTAGTTACATTTGTGGTCCTTGTTGATTCAAGTAGCTATATATAGAGGCATAAGGTTGGGAGGAGAGTCATCTCTCTAGCATGTGGTGGTCATAATTTCGTAGTTTGTTGCATTGGTATCAGAGCTCACCGAGTTGAGCTTCCATGGTGACCTTGGTGGCTCATCATCTTCCCTAAGTTCAGAACTTGCTCTCATCAGCTTCCTTGAACATTCATATTATGCTTTTATTCTCAAAAATTAGCCCTTGTACCGCTTTGCCATATGTGTGATTTCCTCGCATCTCTCTCCACTCGAGTCTGCGTGTAGCTCTATATCTTCAATTTTACTCTTGTGAATTCTTTTGAATAGCAAAAGTGTATGCCTTCAACATCAAATAGTATGCCTGATAGACTCCAGGAGGTACAATTTAGGATTTGAAGCACTGACCTTCGGAATGGTCCACAAGAAACTCCATTGAGCTACCACTATCACATTCGTTAGAGCAAGCATCATATCACTATGCAATAGTTTCACTAACCACAAAGGCAGTAGTCGTTGATAGTGCAATGCTCCCGATAGGCTGTTGTCAACAAACTCAGAAGCTGAAACAAAGAATCATGGCATAGTATCCAGAGTTGATGCTATGATCTCCGAATTTGAAGCATAGCTTGGGTCTGCCACCCATTTGAAGGTGCCAAAATGATTTGCACATGCTACATAGGGATCAAAATCACTACATGCGAGGTATCAGTTTGAGTGTTACAATCGTAGCCCCTTGGCCAACTTTGTCACGAGATGAATCTTCTACAAGATCTAATTATTAGAAATTGAGTAGCAATACTGAACCCGTGACTAGTTGCGCAAAGAGGTCTTGTTTTAACCACGATGCAATCGTGGATTTCAAAGGGGTACCGGTACAACATCATTTCGGGCTATAAAAAGATAATGGGTGTAGTTGTCATTCAAACAAAGTTGTTCTTGGGAGATTGGCCCTAAGAATTAGATTAATCTCATCATTTCATAGAGATAACCTCTCAAACCCAAGCACGATACTCGAATATGAGCCCTTTTAGGCACAGAGTATGGATCTCTTCAAGAAGCTATCTCCGACTGAACCCAAGTGCATAATTTGAAGTCTCTTGGTGATCAAACTCAAGTTATAAAGGGAAACCAATCTTGCACTTTCCTCTTGAGTTTGACTTCAAGATCTTACATTGAGCTCTTTGTTCATTCTTGAGCACCATCCAAAGACAAAGTGAAGCAACCTTGGATCAAGGAGGAGTATGTAGCTTCTCCCATGGACTAAAGGAAGGAGAATGGCTCTTCCCAAGGATCAAAGGAAGGACACATCTTAATTGGGAGATACATATTTTGGAAAATGATGTTTTCATTTCAATACTTGCTTTGTTCGTTGCTTTCATGTAGCTTTCACTTTAAAAAAATATTGAAGAATGGTAGTAGTCTTCAGGTTTTAAGAATAATTGCAAATGCTACAAACTCGATGAAAGATAAATGGATATAGAAGTATTGGAAATGCATCAAGCACTTGGATGCATCTAGAGGTTCATGCCCAAAAAAGAAATGATTATTGGTGCATCTCTCCTTTCAAAAGAATGTTTCCATGCACCATACACATTTTCTTCTTGCTTGAAAAAGGAATAGGATGCACTCAAGTTAGTGTACATGTATACTTATAACTTTTTGTAAGGTAGAAGATAGATTGTTTGTGCATGGATAATTGGACATGGATGATTGAATTCACACATGCCATGGCCTAGAATGGATCTCTAGTCGTTGAGCAATAATGTTCTCCGAAGTAATGAGAAGGAAATTCCTTAAATTCTTTAGTTAACAAGTAGTTCCCAAGAAGACCCAAACCTTGAGAAGTGGTAAAGTCCAAATGGTTGATATCACCTGTGTTGGGAGAAATGGATGGATGATCCAAGAAATTGAGTAGGTACTGCTAAAACCTGCTTTGTACCAGCCCTCTTTAGCTTCAGACTTGATTAGTAGACTTCCTTAGCTTCCCAATGACACCAAGAAATAGCCTATGTCCTTTGGAAATGATGTGTGCAATGATTGAATCAAAACAGATAACTCTCGAAGTCACAAAGTCAAGAAAACCTTCTATTTTGATCTTGACACCTGCTCAATGTTTTGCTCAGTGTGACCAGCACAGTAGCAATTGATAAAATTCCTTCAAGGGGTATTCAATAAGCTTAGTAAGCTAACATTTACAAGTGGAATGAAGTAATATGACAAACTATACTCAGAGAAATTGATTTAGAAAAATTAGCTATACCCTCGACTTTTTAGGACTGTAACAGAGATAGACCAGTGAGCACCTCGATGACGATTTCTCTGCATTGGCTGAATGAAATCTCTTCACACTTTTTCAGGATGTAGATGATTTTGAGCTGAATCCAACAAGCTTTGAATCACTGAATTTGGAGTAGTATTGACCGAGATATGCCCTTGACAAGTTAACAGACTTTGGAGTAGACAAGCAGTGAATACAGAGATGAATGATGTAAATGTATCTATTGATTAACAACTGTGTACAATCCCATTGGCATGTCTAGCATTGCCAAATGGTGTAGAGAGGTGTAGGCTATGGTATAGTCCTTACACACACTCAAGCGCAACAGAATGAGCCTCGGGAATGGAGTGATCTACCCGCGACTTTTTCACATCCAATTTTATAGGAAATGACTTAGGATTTGAATTCAAATTCAAATCTTTGGCTTCCTATGATCAAGCATCTAAACGTTTGGAGATATTCTCTCAATCAAGTGATCTACTTTTCCACGAATCACTTAGTTAGGTGATTACAAAAGATTCTAAGTCAAATTAGACTTTTACAATGAGGCAAAGTGGTAATAAACCACTAGCATATGTTCCTATGGTTCTCCATGCATGCGGAGTCTTCATGCTGTCTTCCAAGCCAAATGTGTAGGCTTGTAATTTACACCAACATCTCCCCCTCAAGCCAAACATTTTGGCTTAAGTCTTTATCTTCAATCTTCAAGTACATCCTGCAATCCAATCATAGATTTGAACCTGCAAAGTTTGGTCCCATCCAAAGCTTTAGTCAGCAAATCTGCACATTGCATGTTGGTTGACACATAGGTCAAGTGAATGTCCTTGCTTAGCAACTTCTCTCTCACATAATGATCATGAACTTCTATGTGTTTGGTCCTGGCATGATAGATAGGATTAGCTGCAAGGTGAAGAGAACTTGTATTATCTCCAAAGAAAAATTGGAGGCCTAGTATATAAGCCCAATTCTGAATACAAAAGCTTAATCCAAATTGCTTCTTGAGTGGCATTAGCTAGCCCTCTATACTCTGCTTCTGTAGAAGACAATGCAACAGTTGGTTGCTTCTTTGCAGACCATGAAATTGGTTTGTCACCTGCAAAAGAAATGTATCCTGAAGTGCTTCTCCTATCATCTTTGCATCCTACCCAATCTGCATCTGAATAAACTTTTATGTCAATATCTGAAGTGTAAGGAAAGTACAAACCATGGTTCTGTGTACCCTTGAGATACTTCAAGATTCTTTTGGCAGCCTCTAAGTGAGGTATCCTTGGCTTGTGCATAAATTGACTTAGCACACTAACTCCATATGCAATGTCAATTCTAGTTAAGGTAGCATAGTTCAAGCTACCTACTATACTTTGATAACCTGTAATGTCTTGGACTTCATCACCTTCATGGGCACTTAGCTTTAGGTTCACCTCCATTGGAGTACTAGCTGCTTTAGCATCCTACAAGTGAAATTTCTTCAACATGTCCTGCACATACTTCTTCTGAGTAATGTATATTCCTGAATTAGTGTAAACTAATTCAAGTCCCAAAAAATACTTCAATAATCCAAGATCATTGATCTTGAATTCCTTTATCATCTGGCTTTTGATGCTTTTGATTCCATTTACATCATTGCCTGTAATGATGATGTCATCAACATAAACACAAAGATAGATTACCTCTGAATTACTTCTCTTAATGAACAGAGAAGTGTCAGCCTTACTCATGACAAAACCTTGGTCTTGGAGGTATGTAGTTAGCCTGTAATTCCATGCCCTAGGTGCCTACTTCAATCCATATAAAGCCTTCTTTAATTTGCAAACATAAGTTACCTTCTTAGGGTCTTCATAGCCAAGAGGTTGTGACATATAAACCTCTTCTGAAATCCATCCATTCAAGAAAGCATTCTTGACATCCAATTGGTACATGTTCCAATTCTTTGATGCAGCCACACTCACCAACACTCTGATTGTTGGCATCTTAGCCACAGGAGAAAATGTTTCTTCATAGTCAATGCCTTGGGTTTGTGCAAAACCCCTGGCTACTAATCTGGCCTTGTACCTGTTAATTGTGCCATCGAAATTTCTTTTCAATTTATAGATCCATCTGGATCCTATTACCTTCATGGAGTCCTTCTTGGGTACTAACTCCCATGTATCACTCTCCTTGAGTGCTTCAATCTCCTCATCCATAGCTTCCTTCCATTCTGATTTTGTGATTGCTTCTTCATATGATCCTGGTTCTTCATTTAGCAAATCCTTTGCAAGATAAATTGAATGTTTAGTAACAAGAGATGTATCATACCCATATCTGATAGGTTTTCTGCTCTCTCTTTGAGACCTTCTGATTGATTGAGTTGAAGATTCTGGTATGTCCTCAAGCTTCTTCATCTTCATTTTGCCTTTGGACTTCCATGCCTTGAACTCTTCAAGGTTGATTGTATCTTCATCATCTGAACTTGAGTCTTCTTTCTGAGTTGGTTCCTCCTTTGTAAGTTTTGGAATTCCTCTTCCAAATCATAGGGTAGTTTGACCTTCCTGGATTCATTCTCATACCAAGAATCATTCTCATCAAAGATTACAGCTCTGCTTACCATAAATCCCTTGTTGGTAGGGTTATAAAACCTGTAACCTTTTTTATTTAAATCATATCCAATGAAAATACATTTTTCAGCCTTTGGATCTAGCTTTCCTCTTACCTGTGAAGGAATGTGTACATATGCTACACATCCAAAAATTTTGCAGTGATCCAATGATGGTCTCTTACCATGCCATGCTTCATATGGTGTCATACCATCAAGTGACTTTGATGGTAACCTGTTTATGAGATAGGTGGCAGTAGAGACACTCTCTGCCCATAGATAGTTAGGTAATTTCTTCTCATTAAGCATATATCTAGCTGTCTCAACTATTAACCTATTTCTTCTTTCAGCTACCCCATTCTGTTCAGGAGAGTACCTTGTGGTTATTTCCCTTTTGATGCCTCTGTCCTACAAGAAGTCCTCAAATTCATTGGAGAAGTACTCACCTCCTCCATTTGACCTTAGCCTCTTTAAATTCCTTCCTGTCTGATTTTCAACTAATGCAAGATGTTTCTTAAAACAATTAAATACTTCATCCTTGTGCTTCATAAAGTATAATACAATCCATCTGCTATAGTCATCAATAAAAGACACATAGTACCTTGAACCTGAGACTGAGGGGTCTTTGCTGGGTCCCCATACATCTGTGTGTACAAGCTCTAGATAGTCTTCATGCATATATCCTTTCTTAGAGAAGGGTAACCTGTGAGACTTACCAAATTGACAAGCATCACACTTGTAAATCATATGTTGCTTGGATACATTAGGTATCCCAAGCACACATTGGTCCTCGCACATTTGCTTCAAGGTCCTTTCTCCTATGTGCCCTAATCTCTTGTGCCAAATCTCAAGCTCTGAAAGTGTTTGATCTTTATAACTGTATAATGCAATGGATTTGAACCACTGACCTAAGGATTTTCAGTCCTTTGCTCTAACCAACTGAGCTACCTAAACTAGTTGAAAACTCACTACCAAATTCTTTGTATCTTCCAATTCAAAAGTGAAAAGTCTACCTAATTTTTCTCCTTTAGCTATCCTTTTGAATCCATGTCTTGGGTCCTCCACAAATGCTCCATACTGATTGAATCTGACCTGCAACCCTTTCTCTACAATCTGACCAACACTCATTAAGTTCTTTGTAATTGTAGGTACATAAAGTACTCTGCTCAACAAATTCTGATTACCATCACAAGTTTTCACATTTCCAACTTTAACTACAGAATGCTTTGTATCATCACCTGTTTGGACTTGGTGTTTACCTTTTAGTTCCTCAAGATCAGAGAGTAGTGCCACATTACCAGACACATGATTTGAACACCCTGAATCAATATAAAATAAGTGATCATCATTTGTACCTGACTTTGAATTCATGTTCATGATCAAGAGAGAGTCATCCTGCTCCTCTGTGTATTTGTTGTAGTCCTTTCTGTTTCTGAATCCTCCTTGGTAGTTGCCATTGTAATTGTTGTTGTAGTTGTTGTTATAATTATTGTTGTGGCCTTGGTGATGGTTGAACCTTCCTCTAGACTGAGAGTATCCACCTCTTTGGTAGCCTCTCCCTCTCTGATTTTTGTAATTCCACTCAGAGAAATTGATTTAGCAAAAGTAGCTATACCCCCGACTTTTTAGGACTATAGCAGAGATAGACCAGTGAGCACCTCGATGACGATTTCTCTGACTTGGCTGAATGAAATCTCTTCAAACTTTGTCAGCATGTAGATGACTTTGAGCTGAATCCAACAATCTTTGAATCACTGAACTTGGAGTAGTATTGACTGAGATATGCCCTTGACAAGTTAACAGACTTTGGAGTAGACAAGCAGTGAATACAGAGATGAATGATGTAAATGTATCTATTGATTAACAATTGTGTACAATCCCATTGGCATGTCTAGCATTTCCAAATGGTGTAGAGAGGTGTAGGCTATGGTATAGTCCTTACACACACTCAAGCTCAACAGAATGAGCCTCGGGAATGGAGTGATCTACCCGCGACTTTTTCACATCCAATTTTATAGGAAATGACTTAGGATTTGAATTCAAATTCAAATCTTTGGCTTCCTATGATCAAGCATCTAAAAGTTTAGAGATAGTCTCTCAATCAAGTGATCTACTTTTCCACGAATCACTTAGGTAGGTGATTACAAAAGATTCTAAGTCAAATTAGACTCTTACAATGAGGCAAAGTGGTAATAAACCAGTAGCATATGTTCCTATGGTTCTTCATGCATGTGGAGTCTTCATGATGTCTTCCAAGCCAAATGTGTAGGCTTGTAATTTACACCAACAACCTGGAAGCATATCAAAGATTCTTAGCTTTAGAATCTCAAAGGCATTAGAACATGCTTGGACTCGAGTACAAAAAAGATCTCTAAAAGCCCATGGGTAAGCAAATAAGCTTTAGATAGTTCAAGAGATTTTAAAGATAAAGACAAAGTCTTTATTATTATCGCATGATCAACAAGACTTGATCAAAGCTTGGAAATATTTGTCCAAGAAATGCGATTGGAACTATCCTCAATCGAAATAGTAAGCTATTCTAAGTTTGAACAGGGTAGATATTTCAAGTATTTAGTGTGCAACCGTGTCAACGGTAATTAAGTCTATGAAAGGTAAAATGTAAAGTTTACCTATCCTTAAAGAGATTTCTTAATGGTGAAATCTAAAAGCCTGAGAGGATGCTTAGACTTATGCAGTAGAGAGATTCCTATAAAGTCCTGGCCAGGATAGCTATTTAAAGCTGAAATAAGACAGGAATCTAACGATAAGAAGTAAATAGCTCTTTCGCTATAAGTTGGTCAAGTATAACCAATTAGAATTGAATTTGATAACTTCAAGAACTTGGAATGATAGTGGGTTTTTCTGTTGAAAATCTTGGCAAAGAAGAATCGATATTATATCAATTGGTTTTCAAGTTCCCAAAGGAAAGTACAAGACCGTGAAACAATCTTGTGAAGGGATCAAAACCAAGAATATCAAGTTAGAGGTAATGCCTAAAACTTCAAAAGAGTTGAAGTGAAAGGTACTCTATCAAGAGATGTTTAGACTTTACGATAAGTATCACCCACACATTAATGTCAATATAAAATAGGGTGGTATGGGACACCAAATTTTATAGTTAGATTGATGTAGGAAAGATGGTGTGGGACATTGAACCATGCTCAAAGAAATGCAAGTTGGATGCTTCTATAACGTTCAAGAGACATTCTCCGAAAACACGCTCCCCATGCATACATGGAGATTGAACCCAAGGCCCCATCCTTCCCATAAATTAGGCCTTACCACTAGGTTAACGCCTTAACTTGTAGAATACATTTTTCAATCCTTTTATCAGTCTTTTTAGCTATCCTAAGGTAGTTTATGATACTTTTCCCCTTGGAGAATATCTTCAGCCTCAAAATTATGTTTCATGGTCTCACGTATGTAAGTTAGTTCCCACCATCCACACACATTTTTAATGAACTTGGATGGTGTCTAAATAGCCATGGGAGCCTTTTAGAACTCTTTGAATGCCATCCATGTCTCTCCACATGCGCTCTTTGTCTCTTTACATACCTTGTGAATTTATCTCTTCATTCGAGTGTCTTTTGGTGGTTCAATTTCTTCTTTTGTATAAGGTTGCGCGTTCAAGAATGTGCTTTCACATTCTCAAGGTTTAAAAGGATTCAATATAATCTATTTAGTGAAAAACATATGCTTGAGCTTGCCCTAGAAGCGCATTAATTTTAAGACTCTCATCAAGCTCAAGCTCCTTTTCAATCAAGTGTGGGGGTTGGTTGACTGATAAATATCATGCCTCTGATCTTTTCAATCCTCTCTACATCCAATAGCTTTGTAATAAGGTTTTTGATTGCACCTATGTAATAAGCTTCATAATAAGATTATGGATAATATACTTATCCATAATCTTATTATGAAGTGATAATTCACTTCTATATGCTTGATCCTAGCATGGAACATTGGAGTCTTTTATTGGTAGATACTTGAGATATTATCTCAAAGAAATGGAACAACGCAAACCTCAATATCCAAATCTTCTAAGAGTCTTTTCATCAAGCACATTTACCTCATATATGGGCTAAGCAAGAGCCGTACATTTTACCTTCGTGGAAGACAATGCAACTATGGGTTGTTTCTTTGACATCCATGATACAAAAAGTTTCTCATGCATCATTATATATCATGAGTACTCCATCTATCATCCATGGAGCTATTTGAATCACCATTTTCATAACCATGCACTTTAAAATCACAATCCTATGCATAGTAGGGGCATTCATTAATTGTATCATTAATGTACCTTAGAATCCTCCTTGATGCATTCAAGTGATCAAGTTAGGGTGCATGCATGAATTTTGAGAACACACCAACACTATAAGATAGATCAGGTTAAGTAATGGTACCATAAATTAAAAACCCAATCAAAATCCTATAGACATTATCCTCCCTGAGATTATCACCTTGTTTTATGCTGAGCTTGACATTGCAATATTATTGGCTATCTCAATGGCTTACAATCACTTATACTAAACCTCTATAGCAAGTTATGCAAGTATTTCCTTTTGCATAAGAAACCAGTCTTGCTTGGCATATACAACTAGCTTGCTATGCCTTTTTTTTACATACAAGTTAACTTAGAAGTACTTATTTCAAAACCCATATTTTTGAAAAAATTATCTATCCATTGGTATCAACCCCGTGGAGCTTGATTAAGTCCATACAAATCTTTCTTCAACCTGCAAACTTTATTTTCTAAATTGGGCACCTCAAAACCTGGTGGTTGAGATACATATACCTCCTCCTTGAGGTGACCATTCAAAAATCCAGATTTGATATCTATTTGGAAAATAGGCCAGGCCTTTGTGCAGCTACTACAAGTACTATTCGAATAGTTGTCATGCGTGATGCTGATGCAAAAGTTTCTTGAACAGCAAATCCTTCAATCTATGAAAAGACCTCTGCAACTAATCTTGCCTTATACTTTTCTAATGTTCCATCTGCATTATACTTCTTTCCAAATCCATTTAGTACCTATTACCTTCTTCTTTGGTGGCATGTCGACTAGATCCCATGTATCATTTTTGAGTATACTATCATATTCACACTAGATTTCCACTCTCCAACCTGGATAATCAAGGGCTTCTTCAATGGTGATAGGTTCCTTTATCAAGCCCATGATATCTGCCATTAGAGCCATGTTAACAATGTGTTCTGAAGCTCTTTTTTGCTCCTCTATTCTCTTTGATCTTCATAATCCATCGAGTATGATTCTAGTATATCTACATGTGGATTCTGATCATCAAAGAGCTCTTGTGCCCACTTTGGTAGTGGCTTACGTTGTGCAGCTACAACTAGTTGGCTTTTTATTGAGGAAATTTCTCCATCAAATGTTTCCTCCTCCTCAACTTTAACCTATCTTTTGATAGACACAAGGTGAGATATTTCTCCGTTTGATGAGATAGTAGATTTACCTTTATCTTCTGCTAAGTGTGGTTGTTCATCAAACACCACATCTCGGCTGACAAAAATGTTCCTTGCCTTAGGATCCCACAACTTGCTTTAGACAACTTCACTATATCCTAGGAAGACACACTTTTTGCTTTTTGAATCCAACTTTGATCTTGTTTAATCAGGAATATGTGCATAACAGAAACAACCAAAAATTCGAAAATGCAAAACTGAAGGCTTTTTACACGAATATGCTTCTTGACGAGTAATCCCCTTCAGTGCTTTTGTGTAGCTTCGATTCAGGATGTGGACTGTTGTATTAACTACTTCTACCTAGAATGAATTAGGCATGTCTTGAGCCTTTAGCATACAACAAGCCATTTCAACTATTGTCCTATCCCTGTGCTCAACAATGCCATTCTTTTGAGGTGTATGAGCTGTGTTAAGTTGCCTTTTCACACCATGCTCCCTATAGTAATTATTGAATTCTATTGACAAGAATTCCCCTCCTCTATCTATTTTGAATTTCTTCAGTTTCCATCCTGATTCATTTTCCACATACTTATGCCACGTTTTAAATTTTTCAAAAGCATCAGCCTTCTCTCGAATCAAATAAACCCACATCTTTCTACTATAATTGTCGACTAACAACAAAAAGTAGAAAGATCCATAGCTAAATAAAGCTATGTTCTTTGTATCTTCTAATTCAAAAGTGAAAAGCCTTCCTATATTTTCTCCTTTGGAAATCCTTCTAAAGCCTTGCCAGTGTGTTGAGGTCGGATACATGCATAACGATGTACAAATCCATGGTTTTTGTGAAGGACTCCCACTTGTCATCTTCATTGATTCCATTTATGATTTTTCGAATGATTTGTTCCTCTTCAATGACCTCTCCAATGCTTCCAAGTTGATTTGAAATCTATTGGAACAAAGCAATCCCAAATTGATGATTACAAAGAGTTTAAAGCAATTCAATAATCAGATTGAAGTAAAAGAAGTCATGTGAGAAAGTGAAGAGATTTCAGAGGTGAAGTTTGTATACACATGTATATTACAGATGGAAATTCGTGTATTATGAGTATAGATAGTCCATAGAATGATAAGGAGTAATGTAATACATGCGGAATAAGTCTAGAAACATATGTATATAAGTCAATGATGTAAAGTAATAAGAGAGAGTCATTAGAAGACAAGTTTCATAGAGATAGATGTGAAGAGAGTCATCTTCAAAAAATAGCGACGAGTATTTCGTAGATTTCTCTCAGTCTGATCATGTGGATGAGAAATCCTTTTTTACACATCTAACCTAGAAGATAATGAAGCTATGTTCAAAGTTTCATGGTCTAATTCCTTTCATGCTATGAGTATGATCAATAGGAACATGTGTATGTAAAGTTTGCAGGTAGACTTCTCAAAGTCACACATTTTTTTGTGTCAATGTTTTGTTTAGATCTCAGTGCACAGTGTAAAGTTTTTGATGAATGGGCATTCAAAATCTAAGTTAGAAGGTAACGAAGCTATGGCTAAAAGCATTTAGCAAAACAGGATCTGTGCTATCAAAAATCAACCTTAGAAGTTACCTATGTCAAAGTCACTTGTTCAGGAAGACAAGTTTCTGACATACTTTTGATCTTAAGGATTAACTTAAAGTTTTAATGATTCTTTTGAAGGATCAATGGTTGATATGACTGTGCAAAGGTAGCATGGAGATATGTGTATCATTATTTTGAATAAATCTGATGATATGTGCAGGTAATGAAGTCAATCCTTGAAGCAGACTTCTTGAAGAAGAAAGACTCTCACTCAGAGAATTGATAATTGAGGATTTTGGTAAATGAAGGTAACATTTGTGTAAAGTTTGGTCTATAACTGATATAGAGGTGCTCTCAAATCAATGTAGATTAAACCTTTGGAGATTTAGAGGTCTCCAACAGTGGTATCAGAGCTAAAGGTGCAATACAAGTGAAGTAAAGAGCATTGGAAGTCCCGACTATTGCAGACATTGAAGTCTTTTCAAACTGAAGGAGCATAGGATCAAAGTTTGGAAGAAAACCTGAAGGATAACCAAGCACGAGTTCAAAGGATCAAGAAGGATTAAAGCTTTATACAAAAGGTACATTATATCATCATAAATCTTAGTAATTGCAGACATAGAAGATCAAAGATGGGAGAAAGCTTGCAGATTGATAAGCTAGATAGGGAGAACTATCCACCTTGGTCTATGAGGATGGAGGCACACCTCATGAGCAAAGACTTGATGGCATTCATCACAGGAGAAGAAGAAAAGCCTGAGTTTGGAGATCCTAGTATTCCAACTAGGGAAGAGCTTGCAGATTTGAAGAATTGGATGAGAAAGGATGCTCAAGCTAGGAGTATCATTTACATGGCTCTAAATGATTATCTTCTACCTCACATGAGAGGATTGGAAAGTGCAATAGATGTGTGGAATGCTTTGGAAGAGCATTTCCAAAACACAACCAGGTCTAGGAAGTCCTCATTATGGGCAGAGTTTACAACCTTCAAGAAGAAGAGCTCACAATCAATTTCTAATTATATGGAAAGAATGAAGGATATTGCAGATAGCTTGGGAGCAATAGATGAAGACATTGAAGAAGATAAGTTGGTAAGGCAAATACTTACAGGTCTGAGAGGAGATGAGAAGTGGAAGCCTTTCATATTGTCCATAGAATTGTCATTAGATCACTTTACTCCTGATCTTAATCAATTGCTAGGACACATGCTAACTTTTGAGCAGGACATTAAGGGAGACAATGATAGGAGTGCAAGGCAAGCTATGTACTCCAAGGACAAGAAAACAAATGGCAAAGGGAAGCACTCAACTGATGATGAAGGAACTTCAAGTCAAGCTAACTTTACAAAAGGAAAGATGAACTACAAAGGTAAAGGAAGAGGAGGTAAGAACAAAGAAAATACTAAAGCTTGTTGGATTTGTGGCAGAACCAATCATTTGGAAAATGATTGTTGGTATAACAATCAAAATGGTGGAAGTAATAACTAGAGTTTTAATCAAAGTGGTAGAGGAGGCAGAAACCAAAGAGGCAACTTCAGAGGAAGAGGTGGTAGGACATCATATGCTAGAGGTGGTGGAAGAAGTTTTCAATCTCAGTCCTACAACAACAATTATTATAATTATGCATCAGATCAGAAGGATGACATGACTCTTATCTTGAATGCAAGACATGAAGCAGTAGGAGAAGACCAAAGGGTTTCCTATATTGACTCATGATGTAGCAATTATTTGAGTGGCAATATATCATTGATGAATGATATGGAAGCAAAGGTGAATGGACATACAGTTCAAAGAGGTGACAACACCAAGCATAAAGTGGAGAGCATTGGATGAGTGAAGACAAAGAGTGGAAGCACACTCTTGAGCAAGGTATTTTGTGTTCCTACTATTCCTAAAAACTTGATAAGTGTAGGACAAATTGTGGAGAAGGGATATGAAGTCACATTCACAAATGATGGTGTTTATGTGCAAGATCCAAATAAGGGATATAGAAATGTCATTGTAGGTAAAAAAGAAGGAAGGTTTTTTACTCTCAAGGTCCAAGGTAATGTGGACATGCATTATTTACTTATGGAAGCCAAAAGATGTCTGAGTTAGACCTATGGCATAAAAGGCTACGTCATTTCAATGAGAGAGCCATAAAAGAAATGTCAAAGAATGATGTGGTGCTTGGTTTGCCTAATGTTGAAGTTCAACACATGGTATACAAGTGTGAAGCTTGTGAATTAGGTAAAGCACACAAAAGTTCATACAATAAATCAGGGTACAAGTATTCAAACATGCTTGAATTGGTTCATACAGAGCCTATCAGGTATAGCTATGATACATCCTTCTTAACAACAAAAGATTATGCTTACATTGTGAAGGCAGAAGAAGATCCAATCACATATGAAGAAGCTAAAGGTAAACAGAATTGGGAGAAGGGAATGCAAGAAGAGTATGATGCTTTACTTGAAAATGAAACATGGGAATTGGTGCCAAGAGCAAAGAATCAGAAGGTCATTGGATGTAAGTGGGTGTATAAAACAAAAAGGTTTGCAGATGGTAAAGTCTCTAGATAGAAGGCTAGACTTGTGGTCAAAGGTTATGCCCAAACTTATGGGGTAGATTTTTTATGAAACCTTTAGTCCTGTTGCTAAGATGTCTACAATTAGATCATTGATTGCTATTGCTGCTTGTAAAGGATGGAAGTTATCAAAATTAGATGTGAAGAATGCATTCCTGAATGGATACACTGGAGATGAAGTGTACATGGAGCAACCAGAAGGCTTCATGGATTCAACTGGATCAGATTATGTTTGTAAGCTCAAGAGAGCTTTGTATGGGTTGAAGCAGGCCCCAAGAGCATGGAATTATAGGCTTGTTAAGTTCTTGAATGAATGTGGATTTCAAGCATCAAAGGCAGATAGTAGCTTGCTAGTGAAGGCAAGTGAAAATGGATACATATACATTTTATTTTGATGATATTATTGTCACATGTACACTTGCTCAAGGAATCAATGAGCTTAAACAACAAATAGAGAAGGAGTTTAAGATAAGTGATTTGGGAAACTTGTCTTATTTCTTAGGAATGCAGATTGTGTATACTCAACATGGAGTATATGTTACACAAGAGAGATACTTGAAGAATCTTTTGGTCAAGTTCAACATGGAGGATTGCAAGCCTTCAACCACACCATTGGAGGTAAATCATAAGTTGAGCAAGTATGGAGGTGAAGACTTTAATGACATGAAGAAATATCAGAGTTTGGTAGGTAGTTTAATCTATGCTACCTTGACAAGGCCAGATCTATCATATGTAGTAAGTGTGTTATCACAATTTATGCATTGTCCAAAGAAGACTCATTAGATTGCAGCTCAAAGGGTACTCAGATATATCAAAGGAACCCTAAGTGAAGGCTTGTATTATGGATTTACTTTTGATACAAGAGTCAAAGTGTTTAGTGATGCAGATTGGGCATGTGATTCAGATGATAGAAGGTCTACTCATGGGTATCTCTGTTATATTGGAGATAAGTTAGTCTCTTGGTGCTCAAAGAAGCAACATACAGTTGCTTTGTCATCCAGAGAAGCTGAGTATAAAGGAATGGTAGAGGCTGCAAAAGAAGTGATATGGGTAAAGACCTTGTTGAAAAGTTTTGGAACTGATCAGAGTACTCCAATTATTGTTGGAGACAATATGAGTTCATTGTATTTGGCAGCTAACCCTATTTTTCATGCCAGGACTAAGCATATAGAGATTCAGTATCATTTCTTGACGGAAAAGGTACTTAATAAAGAGATTGAAGTGTTGTATACTCCAACAAAAGAGCAAGTTGCAGATATGTTAACAGAAAGCTTGGATGGACCTACGTTACCGAGATTCAAAGAGATGGCAGGAGTAAAGAAGAATGGAATAAACAGGGAGCTGTTGGAACAAAGCAATCCCAAATTGATGATTACAATGAGTTTAAAGCAAGTCAATAATCAGACTAAAGTAAAAGAAGTCATGTGAGAAAGTGAAGAGTTTTACGAGGTGAAGTTTGTATACATATGTATATTATAGATGGAAATTCTTGTATTATGAGTATAGATAGTCCTTAGAATGATAAGGGTGTATCATTAGTTTGAAGAAATCTGAAGATATGTGTAGGTAATGAAGTCAATCCTTGAAGCAGACTTCTTGAAGAAGAAAGACTCTCACTCAGAGAATTGATAATTGAAGATTTTGGTAAATGAAGGTAACATTTGTGTAAAGTTTGGTATATAACTGATATAGAGGTGCTCTCAAATCAGTATAGATCAAACCTTTGGAGATTTAGAGGTCTCCAACAAAATCTCCTTCATCTTTGTGACATAATCAGTCGAACTTTGCTTGAAGCTTTTCTTCATTGTTGTGAACTCCATCCACAATTGGTTCTTCCTTGCACGATTGTTGGAGGAGAAGAAAGGAGCAAGTGCATTCCAAGTCTCTCTTGATGTCTTGCATCCCTTGACATGGGGTAAAAGAAAATAAGAGACTTATTTTAGAATATAGGATCATGCAAGTGCATCCTTTGAACACCAATTTCAATGTCTTTCCTCTTCTTGATGTGATGGTTGCCCATTGTTCCTCATGGTTGGTATAGCTTCATCTCCAGATATATATCCAAATAGATTCCTCCCTTGAAGATAAGCCTCCATCCTTAGAGGCCATTCTGGGTAGTTTTTTCTATTTAGTTTGTTAATTGTTGATGGAAATCCATCTCCCATGTTGATTGACTATGCTCTAATACCACTGAAGAAAGAGATGGTGGATGCAATCCAAAGATGAGTTGGTGTTGCTACAACCAACTTCACAATAGCCAATTGAGGTGTCAAAGTTTCTTAGTCGATCCTTTGAGCTTTCTAAATTCACAAGAAATCACCCAAGTGTTTTGGAACAAGTATCTCAAAAGTTTGAGTCAAGACAAACTAGTTGCAAAATGACGAGCTCCCAAAACTTGTTATTTTTGTACATACACCTGTAGGAATAAATGAACAGTGCTCTCAACCTGGTAAGAATTAGAAATTTTCCTTTTGGAAATAGCAAACATAATTAGATAGCTTGCTAATATAAGATAAAACACTTTAATTAATCAACTTAGCACTCAGAACAAGATTTAGCAAAATTTGGAGCACTCCTACCATTTTCGAGGCTCTATAGAGATTCTACTAGTGAGTAAGAAAACATAGATTTCTGACAAATGGTAATCCACTGAGCATGAATTTTTGTAAGCATACACTAGACTCTAAAAAAGGTTACATATAGCCCGAGATATGAGCTTCTAAAGTTATTGTTCTAAGTGAGTGTAGCTCAAGCATAAGCACCACCTCCTTTACTTGTCAATCCGTGGAGACGTGAGGACTGGTATGAAGACCTTGAGCGAGTGAAGGCACAAGTGCATGAGTGAAAGCACTCTAACATGCAAACACATACATGTTGAAGATAAATGTACAAGCTCATTTTCATATGAGCCATGCTTGGATAAATTTACCAAATATAAAGATAAAGGAAAAGTAGAGGAAAAAAGGAAAAAATAAGAAAAGAAAAAGTCTAGTCAAAACTTCATGATGAGTAAGAGATACAATATCTTGCCTTGTAGTTAGTAGCATGTAGTGGAGAAAGTGGTGAGTTAGGAAGGAGGCACAAACTTCTTCACATGCTCATTGGTTATAAAAGTGAAGTGGGAGCACATTCAAAATAAGGAGAGAAAGAGGCAAGAGCTCCCAGTAGTCGGATCTAGCCATTTTTTCATTTTGGTTTTCCCTTAGACTCCTTCTAGCCGCACGTCAGTTTGTACAAAGCTCTGTGGCAGAGCTCATATCTCAGTGCATAGGTAACCATTTTGTGTGTTTAAACATTCATTGGAAAGCTTATCTCGTGTAATTTTTTCATATCAAATATCTCTCTGAAAGCTTATCTAGTTTGTGAGATATCAGTGAAAGAGTGAAGTCCAGGTTTTTAGTATACCTGTGTAGATAGGTAGTCTATTTTGGTCGGTTCAGTTTCCCAACCAAAACATATCCAAATTGTATGCTTTTTGTCTTTTTGGAAAGTGCTTGGCATCTACTTTCACTATCTCAAATATCTCATTCAGATCATTCGTATTGTGTGAGATATCTATCAGAGAGTAAAGTCCAGTTTTATAGTGTACTTATGTGTGCAGGTGGTCTATCTTTGTGAGTTGTGTTTCCTGATCAAAACTCATCCAAATTACTTGCTTTTTAGCTTGTTGGAAAGCTATTTGTGTCTACTTTCCCTGTACCAAATATCTTTTTGAAAGGATATATATTCAGAGAGCTATCACTCTGAGTGTGAAGCTGAGTTCTTCAGCATACCTGTGTGGATAGGTAGTTCATCTTTGTGAGTTGTGTTTCCTAATCAAAACTTGTCCAAATTAAGTTATTTATAGCTTGTTAGAAAGCTCTCTTTGTCTACGTTGATTGACTAAAGGCTCAAGTCCATTTGAGTTTGGTATTGAGAGCAGCAAGCTATCTAAGGTGGAGCTATTTGTCCAAGTGTTGGACATACAAGGGTGGTTCACTACACATTTCCGTTGCGCATAGGAGAACTCATTCTCCACAGTTGGTATCAGAGCAAACTTGGTGTTGAAGCTTCATCAACAGAGCTGGAGGTGAAGCAAAGCAAAAGAGGAGCTACAAAACAAGAAGGAGCTTCACAAACACAAGAGCAAAGGACTATAACTATTCGAGGTAACTCTCAAAGTCTTTGATACTCTTCAATGGCTGACTTGGGTCAACAAGTAGAGAAGTTGGACAAGGATAACTATCCCGTGTGGAAGTTTAGAATGACCAACTACCTAATGGGCAAAGGCTTATGGGGTGTTGTGAGCGGGGATGATGCTCAACCTCAAATCAATCAAGCTATGGCCACCGAAGTCCAAAGGAGGCAAGCAAAAGAATGGGAAGAGAGGAATAGGAGAGTCATGTTCCTCATTTCGCAAGTCATTACTAATGCCATGGTAGGTCATATTCAACATCTAGAGAAAGCTAAGGATGCTTAGGAAGCTCTTGAAAGGATGTATTCAACAAATACCAAAGCTAGGAAACTTCAACTCAAGAATGAGTTGAACACAATCAAGAAAAGTTCGAGTCAATCCATAGCTGAATATACTTTGAAGATTAAGGAGCTAAGCGATGCTTTAGCTTCTATTGGCACAACGATTGAAGACAAAGATCTTGTGTGTTATACTCTCAATGGCTTGAGAGAAGATGAAAGATGGAAGCCTTTTATAACTTCCATTAACTTGAAAGATGTATATCTAGGTTTTGAACAACTAATCCCTCATCTTGTCACAGAAGAGCTTAGCTTCGGGGGTCCCAAAGGAAAGGACAGCCACAACCAAATGTTATATGCAGGTCGAGGTAAAGGAAGAAACTCAAGAGGAGGCTCAAGAGGAAAAGGAAGAGGTCACAACCACTCCAACTACAATCAAAACAATTCGGAAGACAACAAGGATGCATCAAATGCCAACACACAAGGAAGAGGTCGAGGTAGAAGTAGAGGAAGAGGCCGAAGCTCCTACAATTCTCATAAAGGTATAACATGCTATCATTGTAGTAAAGTAGGACACTATGCTAGTGATTGTTGGCTGAACAATGGAAGACCAAATGGAGGCAATCAAAGGAACCAAAGCAACTATGCAAGCACCTCACGTGAAGGAAGCAAGGACACACTACTTGCAATGAGACATGAGTATAGAAGCTCTTGTGAAGATGACAAAAAATGGTACATTGATTCAGGTTGTAGTAACCATATGTCATGCCAAGGAAGTTTGTTCACTAATCTATAGGTACCAAGTGGAAAAGGATGTGTTGAAACAGGTGATGATACTCAACACATGATTGAACACATTGGAGATATAAGGCTTGGAGATACAAGTAGAGCAAAGGTACTATCTAATGTTCTTCATGTTCCTACAATTTCAAAGAACTTGATTTCAGTAGGACAAATGGTAGAGAAGGGTTATCATGTCATGTTCAATGAGAATGGGTGCTTCATAAAGAATCCAAAAGAAGGCTTCAAGGTCATTGCTCGAGGTAGAAGAGAAGGAAGGATGTTCACTTTGGATGTCCAACATCCAGATGGAAAGGTCATGTACATTCAATGTGGGAACAAGAAGATTTTAGAGCTGGACTCATGGCACAAAAGAATAGGACACATCAACATTCCAAAGCTGAAGGACATGAGCAAACATGAAGTGGTAAGAGGTCTTCCAAAATTTAATAGCATTGGACTACATGAGTTATGTGAAGCTTGTCAACTAGGAAAGCAAACGAGGAAGCCATTCAAGAGGAGCAATTATGTGGCTCCAAATGTCTTGGACTTGATACATACGGATGTATGGGGACCAACCCAAGAGGCATCAATGGCTGGTGATATATTTTTTGTCACCTTCATTGATGATCACGCAAGAAAGGTATGGTTGTTTTGTATGAAGCAAAAATTAGAGGTGTTTTCTATATTCAAAAGATTCAAAGTTGAAGTTGAAAAGGAAACAGGAAGGTCTATCAAAACCTTAAGGTCCGATGGTGGAGGAGAATACTTCTCCAAAGAATTTTCAGATTTTCTACAAGAGAATGGGATCAAAAGGCAATTCACTTGTAAGTATACACCACAACAAAATGGAGTAGCTGAGAGGAAAAATAGGCAAATTGCTGAAATTGCAAGATGCATGCTCAACGAGATGAAGGTACTATTGTACTATTGTGCTGAAGCTACCACAACCGCCATTTACTTGATGAATAGGTGCACAACATCGAGAATACATCACTTGACTCTAGAAGAGGTATATTCCGGTAAGAAACCTGATCTTACACACCTCAAAGTTTTTGGATGTGTTTGCTTTGTTCACATTCCACAAGAAGTTAGAACAAAGATGGAACCAAGATCGGAAAAATGCATTTTCATCGGCTACTTGACGGAGCAAAAAGGATACAAGTGTTACAACCCTAGAACAAAGGAATTAAGAGTCTCGCGAGTTGTGGTCTTTGATGAACTAAGACCATGGTATGAAGATAAAGGAAAGGAAAAGATTCTTGAAGAATATTGTGATGATTATGCAGGAACAAATCAAAGAGAAGTTCAACAATCAAGCACAAAGGCTTCAGGTCCAGAGGCATCTACATCAAGTGAAGAATGTTCAACATGGAGGGGGAGCCATTCTTTGTCTCCAAATTCAGCTCATAGTAGAGCCAAAGATGCAAGTGCTACTCCAAACAGTGAGGTAGATGCAAGTGAAGAAGAATATGAAGAGGTAATCACTCCGATGGTAAAGCTAAATAGGTTAAAGAAGCAACTCTCTAAAGGCAATGAAAGAAGATCTTCAAGGACAAGGTATCCAACTCAAAGGTTGAGTTATGATAGTTTTATGGTTACACATTTTGCATACATGATGCAGGTTATCAAAGACAAAGAGCCTGAGACATATGAAGAAGCTTTCACACAAAAGGAATGGAAGCAAGCTATGAAAGAGGAGATCAAAGCTCTCAAAGATAATCACACATGGGAGCTAGTGCCAAAGAAAGAAGGTATGAAGATTGTTCCAAACAAATGGGTGTTTAAAGTAAAGAGGAATGTTGATGGTTCACTAGCTAGATATAAAGCTAGATTAGTTGCCAAAGGATTTAAACAAACACAAGGCATAGATTATGATGAAGTTTTCAGCCCCATTGCAAAGATGGGAACTATCTGAACCTTAATAGCAATTGGTGCTTCAAGGAGATGGCCATTATATCAACTCGACATAAAAAATGCTTTTCTTAATGGAGAACTACAAGAAGAGGTATACATGAGTCAACCGATTGGATTTGAAGATGAAAACCATCCAGATTTTGTTTGCAGGGTTGAAGAAGGCACTTTATGGCTTGAAGCAAGCACCAAGAGCATGGAATCAGAGATTGGTAGAGTATCTAACTAAGTGTGGATACAACCCAAGTAGTGCAGATCCTTCATTGTACATGAAGAAGGAAGAAAATAGAGAGGTATATATTTGCATATACGTCGATGACCTCAACATAACAGGAAATGATGTTACAGGGATTAAAGATATCAAAAGGAAGCTTGGTAAGGAGTTTAAAATTTCAGATCTTGGAGAGCTGAAATATTTTT
This sequence comes from Ceratopteris richardii, assembly GCA_020310875.1. NCBI lineage: Eukaryota > Viridiplantae > Streptophyta > Polypodiopsida > Polypodiales > Pteridaceae > Ceratopteris > Ceratopteris richardii. Next base: position 84,027,048 of record CM035433.1, on the reverse strand, counting down.
TAGGAATTGAAGTTGTTTATGGAAAGAGTGGCATCTACTTGATGCAAAGGAAGTACTTGTTGGATGTTCTTTTCAGATTTGGAATGAGTGAATGCAAACCACTCACTCAACCCATGGACACAAATACAAAGATTTGTTCAAATGATGGAGAACCATTGGAAGATGTAATGACATACAGAAGCATTGTAGGATCATTGATCTATGGAAACATTACAAGACCTGATTTGTCTTATGTTGTATGTGTACTTTCTCAGTTTATGCAAGCCCTGACAAGTGAACACTTAAATTCAGCCAAGAGAGTGTTGAGATACATAAAGCATACAGTTAATCATGCTTTATTTTACAAGTTTGATGAAGAATTGCACGTCAAAGGCTTTAGTGATGCTGATTGGGCAGGCTCAAAGGAAGATAGAAGATCAACCTCAGGTTATGTGTTCATGATAGGAAGCAAACCTATCACGTGGAGCTCAAAGAAACAACCTACTGTTGCACTTTCATCTATGGAGGCTGAATATAGAGGATTAGCATTTGCCACATGTGAAGCAATGTGGATTAAAAAGCTTTTGGCTGATCTTGGAGTGCAAGTTGGAACCATCCCTATATATGGTGATAACATGTCAAGTATCTACTTGGCAAGCAATCCTATGTTTCATGCAAGGAGCAAGCACATAGAGGTCCACTACCATTATGTAAGGGAGAAGGTGCTGAGCAAAGATGTGGAGATAAAGTTCATTAGAACCAAAGAGTAGGTTGCAAATATTTTTACAAAGTTCTTGGATGCTTCTAAACTCAAAGGCTTCAAGGATGTGATAAATTTGCAGGACATGGATGAAGATAACTCCCAAATGAGCTTGAGGGGGAGTGTTGAAGATAAATGTACAAGCTCATTTTCATATGAGCCATGCTTGGATAAATTTACCAAATATAAAGATAAAGGAGAAGTAGAGGAAAAAAGAAAAAAATAAGAAAAGAAAAATTCTAGTCAAAACTTCATGATGAGTAAGAGATACAATATCTTGCCTTGTAGTTAGTAGCATGTAGTGGAGAAAGTGGTGAGTTAAGAAGGAGGCACAAACTTCTTCACATGCTCATTGGTTATAAAAGTGAAGTGGGAGCACATTCAAAACAAGGAGAGAAAGAGGCAAGAGCTCCCAATAGTCGGATCTAGCCATTTTCTCATTTTGGTTTTCCCTTAGACTCCTTCCAGCTGCACGTCAGTTTGTACACAGCTCTGTTGCAGAGCTCATATCTCAGTGCATATGTAACCATTTTGTGCATTTAAACATTTATTGGAAAGCTTATCTTGTGTACTTTCTGCATATGAAATATCTCTTTGAAATCTTATGTACTTTGTGAGATAGCAGTGAAAGAGTGAAGTCCAGTTTTTTAGTATACATGTGTAGATAGGTAGTCTATTTTGGTCAGTTTAGTTTCCCAACCAAAACATATCCAAGTTGTGTGATTTTTGTCTTGTTGCAAAGCGCTTGGCATCTACTTTGACTGTCTCAAATATCTCATTCAGATCATTCATATTCTGTGAGATATGTGTCAGAGAGTAAAGTCCACTTTTATAGTGTACTTATGTGTGGAGGTGGTCTATCGTGGTGAGTTGAGTTTCCTGATCAAAACTCATTCAAATTACTTGATTTTTAGCTTGTTGGAAAGCTATTTGTGTCTACGTTTTTTGTACCAAATATCTTTTGCAAAGAATATATATTCAGAGAGCTATCAGTCCGAGAGTGAAGCTCAGTTCTTCAGCATACCTGTGTGGACAGGTAGTTCATCTTTGTCAGTTGTGTTTTCTAATCACAACTTGTCCAAATTAAGTTATTTATAGCTTGTTAGAAAGCTCTCTTTGTCTACGTGGATTGACTAAAGGCTCAAGTCCATTTGAGTTTTGTATTGAGAGCAGCAAGCTATCGAAGGTGCAGCTATTTGTCCAAGTGCTGGACATACAAGGGTGGTTCACTACACATTTCCGTTGCGCATAGGAGAACACATTCTCCACAATACACAAACATGTGCACAAGGCAAGATCAAAGAGAGGAACAACGGAAGGACTTGATTACACAAGAGTTCTCTTACAAAAGCTCTATTCTCTAGCAAGCTAACACCAAAAATGAGCTCTCTAGCTCTTTTTATAGTTTTTTGACTAGTTTTGGCCCTGTCTAGACGTAGTGTCCGGCCTAGTTAAAAATTAGGTTCTAGGGCTTATTTGAGGGCTCAAAAAAAGTCTAAAAATTGTTAAAATTGGCACAATGGTACTTCTAATACTCCTTAAGCTTGAACAAAATGGAGTTACAAAAATGGAAAATGGTATTTACAATGGTTTTCAGTGATGAAAATCACTATTTTTGTGGGGATTCTTCAGAAAATTTTTGCATGTACTTCTTGGAGCTCCCTACATGCTCTTTCTTCTTGTGTGTGTCCACCTTTCTAATGTGCTTCCATGCTTGTGCTTGACCTTGAGTTCCAATAGTGAGTATAACAGAGAATAAAATAGAGAGGAAGTAAATCATGAATGTATAGATTCACATATAATTACAACCACATTAGCAATGAAGACTTGCACAATGGGAGTAGAATGATAGAGCTATGGAGTAAGCTCTTCAATTTCTACAAATGGACATGAAGTGGGCATGAATCAAGATTTCTAATGGTGATTTTCTTCTTGCTCTTTTTATAGCTACTTTTGGAGGTAATTTTCAATTTGAATTCAAATAACTTCAACCAAAATTGATGCTAAGAATTAGAAGATATTCTCTCAGCTGATGGATTCATGTTTTTAGGTAGTTAGAGCCATGAATTTCTTTTTTAAATCATGGATGACTTAAGCCATCCTTACTTTCACAATTACAAGAGATAAAATATACTTTTTTACAAGAGGTGTTCATATTTCTACACATATGACTACAAATGAACATAAATCAAATCATATCAAGCATGTAGGCTTGGGTAAAATGCACCAACAAAGCTATATCAACTATTTGTAAAAAATGTATTTCTCAATGGATGGATTTTAGAAGAAGTCTATATGGCACAACCACTTGGTTATGAAGATGCACATCATCCTAATTATGTGTGCAAATTGAAGAATTATCCATATGGATTAAGTCAAGCTCCAAGAGCTTGGAATCACAGGTTAGTGACCTACTTACAAGACCAAGAATTTAAAGCTAACAAAGTAGATACTTCATTATTCACCAAAAGGAATGGATCAGAGGTTATATATCTCTGTGTATATGTTGATGACATTATAATTAGAGGGAATGATATCAATGGAATTAAATAGGTAAAGGTTTGACTAAAGGATGAATTCAAGATTAGTGATCTTGGACCTATCACTTACTTTCTTGGACTTGAACTTGTCTATATAGACTCTGGTATCTATATCACTCAAAGGAAGTATGTACATGACATGCTTTCTTAGTTTAAAATGGAGAATACTAAGTGTGAAGGTACATCCATGGAGTTGAACCATAAGCTTAGTGCTTATGAAGGAGAACGAATTGAAGATATCACAAGTTATCAAAGATTGGTAGGAAGCTTGAAGTATGAAAATCTCGCAAAGGTGCATATATGCTATAGTGTTAGCATACTCAATCAATTCATGGAAAAGCCAAGGAAGCCACACATGGAAGTAGCCAAAAGAGTTCTCAAATACTTGAAGGGTACCATCAATGAAGGGATTTTCTACGCATTTGCATCAGAAACTGATCTCAAACTCTACTCAGATTCAAATTGGTCTGTATCAAAGGATGATAGGAAGAGTACATCAGGATATTTTTCTTTTGCAGGTTCAAAGCTAATCTCATGGTCTTCAAAGTAGCAACCAACTATTGCTTTATCATCCACTGAGGCTAAATACAGACATTTGGTAAATGTAACATAAGAGGCTATGTGGTTAAAGTTTCTATACTCTTATTTGGGGTTACATACTTTGGAGCTCAAATGTAAATAATCTACTTGACTTCTCTCCTCTTGCTATCCTCTTGAATCCTTGATGTGGATCCTCAACATCTGCTCCATGCTTTGTGAGTCTGACCTGCAAACCTTTGTCTACAATCTGGCCAACACTTATGAGATTCTTTGTTATGGTAGGCACATATAATACCTTGTTGAATAGGTTCATATTTCCATATGGATTCTTCACATTCGCAATCTTCTCCAGTTGATGTCATTTGTCATATCCTATTTGAACTTCATGCCTATTTCTTGGATCCTCCAAGGGTGAGAGTAGAGCTACATTGCCTACTCTAGGGTTTGAGCAAGCTGAGTGTATGTAGAAAACATGTTCATCTGCTTTACCTTGCTTCATACTCATATTCTTTAGAAGTAATGAGTCCTCTTGGGTTTGATCATCTGCATACTTCTTGTAATCTCTCCTTCCTCTATATCCTCCTTGGTAGTTGTTGTATGAATTGTTTTTGTAGCCATTACTGTTGTTAAAACTTCCTCTTGAGCTTCCATATCCAGCTCTTTTATAGCCTCTTCCTCTTTGATTCCTAGGGTTCCTGAAACAATTCTCAGTAATGTGGTTAGTCAAGCCACATATGGCACATGGAGAAGAGCTTTAAAATATCCCCCTACCTTGTCTTCCTCATTTGCCTCTTCCTCTTGAACCTCTACCTCTACTTGCAATGTTTTCTTTAGAGGTACTGCCATCATCATCAGATTTTTTGCCTTTGCTTTTAACATCCTTATTCTTGCTCTTATTTGTGTATAGGGCAAATGATTCATTACCTTTTGAGTTTTCTCTATTCTTCATAAGCTTTTCCACATATGTGAGCAATTGTACCATGATGATGTTGAAGTCATTAACCTAAATGTCCATATATAGGTCCATGGCTATGGTGAAGGCTTCCCATTTGTCATGTGCCTTTATTCCATTGATCACTTGTCTTACTATCTGCTCTTCATCTATGACTTCTCCAATGCTCCCAAGTTGATCTCCCAAGTCCTTCATTTTGGTGACAAAATCAATCACACTTTTCTTGGGCATCTTCTTGAGTGTAGTAAACTGCATCCAGAGTCAGTTCTTCCTAGCTTTAGTGCTTGATGAAAAGAATGCTTCAAGAGACTTCCATGTCTCTTATGAGATCTTGGAGCCCCTAATGTGTGGAAGTAAAAAATCAAAGATTGAGTTAAGAATGTATGAGCTACCTAGAGCATCCTTTGAGCACCGTGTGGTTAACCTCTTGTTCTTAACAGCGATTCGTAACAAACGAGAACTATGTCGTAAAAAGAGAACACTCTCGTCAAAAATTACATGTTTTCACCTCATTTTTGGAATTCCTTTACACCAGTATACATATATTACAAAAATGAGGTGAAAACAAGTAATTTTTGACATTTTTTGTCATTTTCTCAAAAAAAAATGAGCTCAAAATGTAGTCAAAATTTCACTATATTAGGCATTGACGTGTCCCAAAATGTATATGATAAGACATTGACATGTCCAAAATCTATATGATAAGACATTGACATGTCTAAAATATATATAAGAATGTAGAAATCAATAGTTTTTACACAAAAATAGCATTTTATACATATCTTTAATGGGTGGATATCTGATTGTTATTCAAAATTGCTACAAAACATGGTTTCATTAACCAAACTACTTTGAGGCATTTACATAAGCACTAAAAATGTCTGAGAGCTTCAATGCAACTCACAACTTTGTCGATCTATGTCTACACCCTCATCATCTGATGCACTTGATTCAGTCTCATACTGTTGAGAGCTCTCTTCTTCTTCTTCTATATCCACAAGAGCTCTATCTTCATCCACGTACATACCAAATTCTGCAGGATCATGCACAACTCTTCTTGTTTTCCTATGATTTCCTATACCACATACATCTGGAAGCTTTTCTTTTATCATGTTGATGGTTGCTTTCCTCAAGTGACCAGTTTTTGTCAAGGAAAAATCATAAACAAGAATATCTACATCATCCATTTTAAGAGTGGATGTGCTTCGAATATTCTTTTTCCTTTTTGAACCTGTTCGTTTAGTATGACACACCATTTCTAAGTTATATTTACCTGTGAATGCATTACTACTTTTAGTGTAATACCAATGCACCATCAAAGCCTCTATTCTTCTCTCATCAATATCTTTAGTTATCTCTAAAACCTTTGCAATCCAAAATGGTCTGGTAGCCTCATCACCATCAGCAAGTACTGCAATAAGCGTTCCAACATTTATCTTTATTAAATTTCCTTGCCATCTTACTTCTGCCTGTTTTGTCATCCTTGGGCCTACATAAATATTTCTTTCTGGTGGATGTATAAAACTTTGAAGTGCATCTGCATTACATGCTTGGGCCACATTCACGGATCTTTGTGTACAAAAATCCCATGTGAATGGAACATCAACTGGCCAGTGACCTGCAATTGTATACTGTATAATCTCTTCTTGATGATTGAAAAAGTCCTCCCACCAAGATACATCTTGATCTCCAGCATATTTTTTTGCACGCTCAATATGTCTCTTCTTTTCAATGAGTGCATGCATCCAGCTTTTACTTTGATCAACCACACTTCCACATCTTTCGGTATTGTTTTTATCTTCATATGGTGATTGTTCTGCACCATACACTGTTACAGTAGACAAATTAGGCACCTGCAATAAGAATCTGCATCCCTCTTTAGGCTCCCATCCAAGAGAAGATGAATACTGCTTTGCAAATAAAAGGGTTATTTCATCAACCCTCCTCATCAAGAATACATGGTTGAAACTAATATTGTGCAATGGAGCCAAAACCTTAGCACTGTTATCAAGGCCCATTGAGCAAAAGTGCTTAAAGTCATAAATCTGTGTGAGGTGTTGAACTTCTGGTTTTGGAGTATATGCTTCTGAAATCAGCTCAGATAAAATCGGAAGAGTAAAAGCATTGTTACGTACCAACTTCTTAGAGAAAGTACTGAACATTTGATCAATGTGATCATGAGTGTGGCCAACAAGAAGAAAATTTACCTTAACCTTCTGAAATACCTGTTTTTCAACAAGCATGCTTAAATATCCAAAGACTGTAGAATTTTTATTCTCTCTTGCAGTATTATCTAGTTGCAAATATAGAGTTGGTGGCAAAAGACCCTTCCATGATTGCAAAACACGATGAATGACAGTAACTGTAAGGTTTGGATCATTATGCACATTCGGATATGTGAAGAAAACCTTGGACATTACAGTTCCATTGTATACCAAAGCACCAACCAAATGCATTTGCACAAGGACTTCATCTCCAATGTCCTTAGGGATGCGATAAAAATGTGGCAAACAAGTTTTTTTTTTATCCATACCATCGATCAACACACATATAACGCTCCGGATTTCTGAGTGCCTTACTTCGATGATGAATTGCTTTCTTTCTCTCTAATGCTTGACTGTCACGATGGTTGTTAAGAAGGTTTTTAAAATTATGCTTTTCCTGTGGTGTTGTAGCCCCTTTTGCCATGTTTTTCAAAGTGGCGCAAACTGAACATTCACCCATTCTAACTTTATGAGGAATAGAAACATTGTTAAACTCTTCCTTCCATAATCGAGTAAAGTGACGATACAACACATACTTCTCATTTCTATTTTCCATGTCTTCTCTATATATTTGAAATACCTCTCGACGAGTAAAGTTATCTGACAAGTGCAACCTTCCAGTTGTAGGCATAACTTCACAATGCAAGCTAAAATAGTTCATCATCCAATTCATTGCATGACGTCCAACAGATCCTTTGATCCCAACATGGAACGTATCCAAAATGAGATCCCCATTCAAAAACCCTTGTTGAACCCTATGTATTCTAAAATTTCCTACACCCATTGCAATTTTAAATGCAGCCCTACAACATGGCATCCCTTGAGTAAAGAAATATTCAAAACCAACATGCGTTACTGACATGTTATCCTCAATCATTTGCATGCAAGAAACAAGGTATATATCTTGCCTTTCACTATCTAAATGGAGGAATTTTTCTCTTAGGTGCTTTAGTTTCTTCATTCCTAAATTATACAAACATTTCAAACCACAACAATGCTTCACAATATCCAATGCAATCTGTCTATCTGAAGTAAGAAATTTAAATCTTTTTCGACTTACTTCACGAGACCTTCTTTTAAATCGTAGATTGAGCTTGCTTTGCTTTTTCGTTGCTCCACATGCACTTGAGTCAGAAGGGAGATCAATGGTTGGATCAGATGGGAGATCAAGAGGTGCATTTGGTTGAGCAGCATTGCACTGTGAATTGGATAACTTAAATGACTCAACAGAAAACATGGAATCATCAGCACGTTCTAAATCATAGGGATCATCACTTCTCTGGAAATGTTCAACTGAGAACAATGAATCAATATGAGCAGAGGAAGCTGATGCCCAAGCATCCACTGAAAAGATTGAGCTCATCTTCACTGAGTTCACAGAAGACTGAAGATGAATGACCTTTTTAAATAAGTAGAAATCCGAGATCAAGTGAAGATGTCACATCAAATGTCACATCAAGAAGATATGAAATCAAAAGCTTATTAAAGTACATTAAATAACATTAAACATCAAATTACATCAAATCACTTAATTACTCAAATATACACTAATAAGGGAACCAAAGATTTGATTCACTTTTGATTCAAATGAGAAACACAGTTGATTTCTAACTACATATGAGTCATTGAGTCTAAGCATTGTGAATGAATCAAAATATATCCAAGTTGAGTTCCAACAGGAATATATAATAAAATTGTTTGGAGAAATTTTACAAGAAGAAATTTTACAACTAGAATATATCCAAGTTGAGTTCCAACTGGAATATGCTATGCCATTGAACACTATACAAGAAGAAATTTTACATTTGGTTAAGATTTCAAGGATTAGGTTTTATTGTGGTCTTGGCTAGATATCAAAGAGGTAGATGAAAGTATATTAAAAAAGAATTATGTGTAAAAGAGGTACACAGAATGTTTATTCATACATTGATTTTCCATTTCAACAATGTGTTACAAGATAAATGTGAATATGAACTAAAGTGTGGAGGATAACACTATAAAGATGTCATTAATCTCACAACTTAGACCTGATTTTCTCCCAAGCAACAGACTCTAAGAAAAAACTTCTACATGAGATTAGAAATCCTCATGTACATACCATACTGTTGCCATTGAAGTTTAATTTCCATGCAAATGTATATAAATAGTTGCAAGGTTCTGTACTTGAATGTTTATTCATACATTGATTTTCCATTTCAACAGTGAGTTACAAGATAAATGTGAATATGAACTAAAGTGAGGAGGGTAATACTATAAAGATGTCATTAGTCTCCCACATTTAACACAACTTTGACTTGATTTTCTCCCAAGAAAGAGATTCTAAGAAAAAAATGTCTACATGAGTTTAGACATCCTCATGGACATACCATACTCTTGCCATTGAAATGTAATTTCTATGCAAATGTATATAAATAGTTGCAAGGGTCTATGAATATTTCATTAAAGTGGCTCTGAAACAGCCTATTTGTGTGGGTGCTATTCCCTGGTTAGATAAGTTGACAGATTTAGTTAGCAACTGGACTCATTCAGTTAGATCCAGTTTGTCTCTGGTTCAAGTTACCCAATTGCCTATAAATACCAGAGGAGGAGATCATTTGCATTCTCAAAATCCACGAGCAAGAGAGAGCAGCAGAGCACAGATAGCTATGGAGCACAGAGCTCAGCATACCAGCAAGCCAAGTCTGATGGAGAAGAAGAATGTTGGCAAAAGTACCAAGAGGTAGACAAAATCATACCATAAATAAAGATTCCAAAAAGATTCCCTCTGTATGTCTGTGTAAAAAGTCTGATTTCTAGGTATTTATTTTTCTTACCTCTAGAAATATGGATCCAAAGCATGTACAGCTCGATGCCTGGCATCGACTTTAAGGTGTAAGTCGATGCCAGGCATCGACTTAGGATTGCAAGTTGATGCTAGGCATCGACTTGCAGGTGCAAGTCGATGCCAGGCATCGACTTGTCGGTGAAAGTCGATGCCTGGCATCGACTTGCAGCCCCAAGTCGATGCCAGGCATCGACTTGGGGCTGCAAGTCGATGCCTGGTATCGAGTTTTCGGTGCAAGTCGATGCCTGGCATCGACCTGCAGCCCCAAGTCGATGCCTGGCATCGACTTACACCTGAAAGTCGATGCCAGGCATCGACTTGGGCCCAAAAGTCGATGCCAAGCATCGACTTGCCGGCATCAACATGCATTGAAAAGTCGATGCCAGGCATCGACTTTAGGGTGCAAAGTCGATGCTTGGCATCGGCTTTTGGGCCCAAGTCGATGCTTGGCATCGACTTTTGGGCCCAAGTCGATGCCAGACATCGACTTTGTGTGCAAGTCGATGCCAGGCATCGACTTGAGGGTAAAAGTCGATGTCAGGCATCGACTTGGCCCAAAAGTCGATGCCAAGCATCGACTTGGGCCCAAAAGTCGATGCCAAGAATCGACTCTTGCACCCCCAAGTCGATGCCTGGCATCGACTTTCACCCTCAAGTCGATGCCGGGCATCGACTTGCACACAAAGTCGATGCCTGGCATCGACATGCACTTAAACATCGATGCCTGGCATTGACCTGAAGCTCAAAATCGATGCCTGGCATGGACTTGGGCCTTTGAAAACCACATTTACGTTTGATCTGATATTTCCAAGTGCCTTCAGGGATGCAGAGTCCAAGGATGAAAGGCCCTTCAAGAAGCTGAGAGTCACCATGGGCTCTGGTGACCAGCAACGTGACAAAGGCATTGGTCACCAAGCAAAACCAAAGAAAATTATTGCACCATTATCCTCTGAGAAGGCCAGCAACCCACTAGGAATATCCTCAGGTGGACAGAGTAGCATAAAAATTCCTGAGGAGGATCCAAATATGAAGGAAAGGTCTAGGGAGACGGAGGTCATGAGGACAGATCGTCCACTTCAGGACATGAAAAATCTAGAGTGGTGCCTTCAGTACGTTGAAGAGAAGAATGCAGTCCTCCTTGTGTTCGCAAGGGCTTATGGCAGAGGAAACATCACGACAACACAAGGTTTTCAGTATGGCCTTGTTTACAAACTGGATTATGAAGATGAAGATTCTGACAACCTGCTTTTCTTGGTGGAGATATCGAAAGGATTAAGAAATGTCATATGCAAGATGGATTTCTTGTGCCCAGAGTGCTGTGTTCCAGAAGGGCTAGCTCAGATATGCAGAGACTCAGTGAATTTCATCAAGGACCTGATGCCATGGATCCAGGGCAATATCATGCCAACACAACAGAAGAAGACGACCCCTGTAAAGGCAAGGGGTAAGCAGAGCGTGCAGAAAAAGCTCCAAAAGAAAAAGAAGATAATTTCAGAAGAGGAGTTTTTTGACTCAAGCTCTAGCTCTGGGGACATAATTGTTGCACCTGGTGGAGAGCTTGCATCTGCTGTTCTTGGTACTGAGCAGAATAAGATGAGGGAGGACATAGCTAGAAGAAAAGTTGTGAAGAAGGGGCAGTTGTTCCACCTGCCAATCAATATCATCCACAGGCCACCCGTAGATCCAGTCACAGGGAGGAGGCCCCTTGAGATCAGGGAGCCACATAATTTGCACGTCCAGAATCTTAAGAAGAAAATGAAAATAAATCCTCATGCTACTGTTGTGCCATTCCTTGTCATGGTGGATCCGAATGAGTGCAGCTGTGTGGACGAGTTCAATGAGGGTTTGTTTGAGGATTACACTTATTATGTGATTGGAGGTTCACACTCTGCAGAGGTTCGTAGATAGTTAGTGAAGGAGCACCCTACTACATTTTTCTTTAGGTATGCAGAGTGTAAGATATATGCTGGTCTTACAACTGAGGAAGCCAAGCTTCTTGCTTGGGATCACAACGACAATGTCTACAGGCAGAAAATGTCCTCCATAGAGAGAATTCGGTTCTTCCACCATGAATATGAAGATTATCTTGTGAAGGAAGCTGGAAGAATACATCCCAATCTACGAAAGCAATGCCTTATTGAGGTTGGAATTGCATTGGATGAGAATAGAAAGTCTGATGCTTTGAGGAAATATGATCCATGGTTTCAACTGGCATTCAGATCAGGTGAGATCTGGGATCTACAGGATAGAATTTTCACAATGTGGGAGAACAAGGAGGTCAAGGGCCAGAAGCAACGAAAGTCGAGGCCAGACCCACAAGTTGATCTGAAGGGAAAGGGAAGGAAAGTTGACCTTTCAATTGAAGAGGCTCCTGAGGACATGAAGCTGACCCCATGGAGGGCCCTTCAAGGAATCAAGGATGATACATTGATCATATCAACTTTGTCAAGGGTAATCTCGAAGGAGTTAAGCCAGGAGGAGATGGTGACTGAGCTCAATAAGTATGTATGTTATTCTCAGATCCTTTTTCCCTCCTCCCATGCTTCTGGTCTAACCTAGTCTCTTTTATATTTCTGTGTCTGTAGTCATAAAGTGTACATGAAGATTCAGGAGGTGATGATGAAGAGGCTGGGTTGCTTTTCTTGGACAGAGGTCCCAGCAGACTATCCAACCACATCATCCTACAAAGCCTTATCAGAATATTTCATCCTGTTTCGTGATTGGGTAGGTTCTCTTTCTGAGGTTGTGCCTGGTTTGCCATTAAGTTAGATGCCTTGATTCACCTAACCAATTTGATGCCTTGCATGGCATCGACTTACAGCTAAATTCGATGCCTGGCATCAATCTGTAGGCAAAATTCGATGCCTGGCATCGACCTGCAGGCAGAAGTCGATTCCTGGCATCGACTTGGGGGCATAAGTCGATGCCTGGCATCGACTTGCAGCATAAGTCGATGCCTGGCATCGACCTGCAACATAAGTCGATGCCTGGCATCGACCTCGTGGCAAAAGTCGATGCCAGGCATCGACTTATGTCCCAAAGTCGATGCCAAGCATCGATTTTCAGTAGAAGGTTGATGCCTAGCATCTACCCCAACAAGAAATCGATGCCATGCATCCGTTCCTTATGTTCTGTTTGCTGTATTGAAGCGCTCTTTTAATTGTCTTTCCAATTTTTTCTGCAGAAACCAAGGAAAAGTAAGTCTACAGAGGTACTAGATGATTGCCCCCCTGCATTCCTTGCTCACATTCAAAGAGCAAGGCATGAGAAATCTAGACTGAAAGCGAAGGAGATGGATTTTGATTATGAACCTGATCTTAAATGTTTCTCCAATCCCCTAGACCCCCTTAGGCCTGTATATTACAATGTGTTCTGTAGTGATGTAAATAATATTTGTTCTGTTGTGCCTAGAAAACATTTCTCCCTTCTCATAGCGGACATACCCTATGGATTTAGGATGTTGGGATCAGTTAATGATGATGAACCCTTCAAACACCCTCAGATTCGGAAGATGGTCACTGATTTTGCAGAGTTGACTATGTCTCCTCTTTGGAGGATAGTAATTTTCCATAGCAGAGACCAGTCTTTCTCTGTTTCAACTGCTCTGAAGGCAAGATGTCATGCTGTGGAGTGCCTCACTTGGTAAGTAACCTTCTTTCTATCTCCATGGCTTTAATGATGCTCTCTGTGACTCATAGTTCTTTTTTGCAGGGTGAAGAAAAACGTAAATCACACTCCTTTGCATCGGTTTGTGAGCGCCACTGAATGCATTACAGTTGGCTATTATGATGAAGTAAGCAAAAGGAGAGTCAGGGAGCATTGCAATGAGAATGGGATCTCAAATGTGCTCATGTTCCCAGCTGTTACCAAGAAACTTCTTCATGTAGCTGGGGACATGACATTGGTTAACCCTTATCAGAAGCCACAAAAACTCATAATGAGATTGCTTCAGCTATTCTCCAATGATGATGACTGGGTCCTAGAGCTTTTTTCGGGCACAGGTAATTTCAATTTTCACAATTTTCATTAGTCATGGTTGATTGAAGCCTCTAAGTGGTTTTCTGTTGTTTTAGGAACGACTCTGGCTTGCTCCTTAAAGATGTTCAGGCACTCCATAGCTGTGGAGAAGGATGATGCTCAAGTGAGCTTCATTAGAATCAGAATCAATGGGCTGAATGAATGCCCAGATGAAGACCAAGAGGTTGGAAGGAAGCACATTGCAGATACGGAGAGATTCCAACCAGCTTCAAGGGAGCCTGTTCCCCCACTTGCAGATGAACCGGGGGACATGGCTGACCTTGAAGAGCCAATCTTGGAGCAAGAGAGGCAAGATAGGTGTTCTAATGTGCCAGAGGATCCCAATATCCTTGAGCCTGAGGAAAGCTATGATCAGCTTCTATTGTAGATTCACATTACTCTTGTAGAACACATGAAATGTAAAAGATCATTTTAATGGAAATATAATTTGGAGTTCTGCTTCCACTTTGTATTCAGCTTGATTTATCTTGAGCATTTCTCTGATCATGTGTGAATGTTTCTTAGTATAATTTTGTTGAATATTATCTTCTCTTGGGAATGCTTTTGTGAAATGTATTTCATATTCTGTTAATATGGCCAGGCATTCAATGGGGATCTTAACCATACAAAGGGGATGATCTTAATTGCCTTGTTAAAATGCTCTGATTTTTGCAACACATGTACTCTAATTTTCGAGTAACTTTTAATTAGCTGTCATCTGTGCTTGTTGAGGTTATAGATGTAATGAAGGAGCTTCGCGAATTCTTACTTGTACCTTTTCAACTCTAATCTATTGTCCAAGATCATGATGTGGGATTCTTGGTCATGCTCAACAACTAGTTTTCATGGCAGCAAGAATTTTAGTATATCTATCTTGACTACTTGGGATATGAGATCAAGCTTCTAGTGAGAATATTTACAAGCAAGACTCGTGATGCTTTCTAGATATTGTAAAATGCCCACTTTTTTGCTTCATATAATGGTCTTTAGGTAAAAAGAAAAAGAGAACATGTCTTTGTTCTCCTTTGTTGTGACTCAGTGTTTCTTCTTGAGTTGGTTATCCTTTGCTTTTAAGGATTGGCACCATCTCATCTCCAAAAATGTAACTATACTCACCTGCGAGCCTATATATAGCCCTTACCTAGTCATCATCTAGAGTTCTCTCTAAGGTCCTTCTACTCATGTGGGCATCATGAGTGTTGATATATTTAGGTAGTGATGTTTGTGAACACTCTAGGATCACTGAGGAAATTTTTTCCCTCTTTAGGAGGTTTTTTTCCCTTGGCTTGTATATACGCCTATTGCCCTAATGGTCTACTTATCTTTGTACATTCTCTAGTAGTACATTCTGTATTGTGTGTTGTACTCCAAGCTTCTTCTTCTTCCTTGTGATGTTCGTGTGCTTCTGCACACGTCTAACTCCAACAATTGGTATCAGAGCACGTTGCCGTTTCATCTAAGGTGTCGTCTACACCAATCCGGTTGCAATCTCAGATTTGCACAAAATTTGGTGAGCATACTCAAGGTGTTTCAGAGATCAAATCAGCTTTCCTATGTGGTGCCGAAATCATTATGTAAGCTCCTTTTGCCTCCCAATGCACTATCATAGCGCGTGTGCAGGCTATCTTGTCTTTTTGTGCCAAAGGTATATACCTATTTCTGTTCACCAGTATAAGCATCTCAAAGTCTTCCCTACACATTTAGCAGAACTCGATTGGGCAGTTCTGTTCAACTTTTTGAGATACAATCAATTTTTTTGCATCAAGGTATTTTAGTCACTGGCCATGGATAAAAGCAATGATGTATTTCGTATGTTGGTTGTTGAGGATAAGTCGGATGGTACCAACTACATGGTGTGGGCTTATATGATGTGACATGTATTGGTTGCAAAAGGACTCTGGAACATTGTGTAGGATGTTGAAAAACGTCCTATCACACCTACACTTGTTACAATAGTAAGTACTGAAGCTGATGTAAAAGGTGTCGAAGATGATGATATTTTGCATATTCTTGTTGGTGTTGCGGTTTCTGTTGCACCTACTACATAGCATATTCGTTGGGATGGCAGAAGTGCCTAGGCACATGCATTGATAGCTTTGTCTGTCAAACATGCCATTATTCCTCACATTCGCTCTTGCAAAATAGCTAAGGATGCTTGGGATACACTTACCACATTGTACCAAGCTAGGAATGAGGCTCGTATTGCTTACCTCCGAAAACAGTTGGAGAGTGACCACATGAATGAAGGTGATTCTATGGACAATTTTCTAACAAAGATCACAAACTTGAAGGAATAGTTGATTTCTGTTGATGAGATTATACCAGATAGCCCACTTGTCCAGACCGTTTTGAATGGTCTTCCTGATTTATATTAGAGTTTTGCTTCTACTCTTGAGTTAATGATGAAAGGCAATCCAAATGCCTTGTCATTTGAGGAGTTAGTCTCTGTTCTATTGTAGGAATATCATTCTAGGAAAAATAGGTTAATTATGCGTGTTGCAGATCAAGCTTTCCTGGCTAGTCAAAAGGGCAAAGGAAAATGGAGCTCTTCAACTAGTAAGCAGAAATCTGCAAATGCTGCACATTCAAAGAAGGAAGATAAAGATGAGAGGAAATCAGAAAAGCAAAAATGTTTTTGCAAATACTGTAAAGGGAATGATCATATCATAAAGAACTGTCCAAAAATGGCTGCTAAAGAGGCAAAGAAGAAAGAGGCTAGAATGGTTGTTGTAGGGGCCTCTATACTGAAAAGAAAGTCTGCTAATCTTGTGCAGGATGAAGAATGTGTGTTTACTAATGTTTGTAGTTTTGACCCATCTTCTCATGAGCAGTGCATGTCTGCAGTAGAGTCAGATATTTGGTACTTTGACAGTGGGGTGACCAAACATATTACCTCACAGCGCAATTTCTTCTCTTCACTTGAACCTACCCCTACAGGAAATACTATTACATGTGCCAACAACTCCTCTTATCCTATTATGGGAGTTGGTAAGATCATTTTGACTACTGCTAACGGTAGTTCTTTCACTTTTTCAAATGCTTTGTTTGTGTCAGGGATCAAGAAGAATCTATTATCAGTTTCTACATTAGGCAAGATTGGCTTGATTGTGAAATTTGTCGATGATAGCTGTATAGTTCATGATCTGTCAAAGGGTGATGTGATTATTGCTTCTTGCATTTTATGTCCTGGGCTGTATAAGCTCATAGACTATGAAAGATCTATAAATGATTTGGCATGTGCAGTACATGATTCTCAGGCTATGTCAGATGCAAAGCTTTGGCATGCACACTTTGGTCATCTAATTTTTGTTAGTTTGTTATGCATGTAGAAATCTGAAATGGTGTCCTCTTTTCCACAATGTTGAGGCACCTATAAAACATGTTTGTGAAAGCTTTATTTTGGGCAAAATGCAGCATTCATCCTTTCCAAAAGATGGTTCTGTTCTGGCTACTCAAAAATTGCAGCTTGCACATAGTGATGTATGTGGTCCTATGCAGACACCTTCTTTTGGAAATTATCTTTACTTCGTGACTTTGATTGATGATTTTTCCAGGCATGCATGGGTATATCCATTGAAAGCAAAATCTGAAGTGTTCATGTGCTTCAAATAGTTTTTGGTTTTGGTTGAAAAACTATCAGCATGTAAAATGGGCACCCTACGTTCTTATCGGGGGGGGGGGGGGATATGTGTCTTTTGATTTTAATGCATTTATGGTTGAACATGGGATAAAACACCAATGTATAGTGCCATATACACCTCAATAGAATGGAGTTGCTAAACGAAAGAATAGGTCACTCATGGAGATGGCGAGATCTATGGTCAAGAGTCAAGCTTTATCACATAGTTTTTGGCTTGAGGCTGTCATGTATGCAGTATATGTACTTAATAGGTGTCCCACTAAAGCATTGCAGTCTATCACTCCATATGAGGCTTGGCATGATCGCAAGCCATGTGTTGCTCATCTGCGTGTTTTTGGTTGTTTGGCATATGCATTAGTGCCTAAAAAACATAGCAAAGAAATTGGATGCTAAAGTAGTAAAATGTATTTTTGTTAGGTACAGTTCTGAAAGTAAAGGCTATCATCTGTATCATCCACAGACTAAACGCATTCTGGTTAGCCATGATGTTCTTTTTGTGGAAGATGCTATTGAGCCATTACTTTCATGTACCAAAGAGACATATGTTAGCTCCAAAGACATGTAGGATACTTTGCTGCCTCTTTCTACAGGTAGATAGTCTAGTGCTGGTCCTAATGAGGCAACTTCTCAACCTTTGCAAATTTCATGTGATGATGTAGATCATCCCATTTACATGATGCACTTGTTGATGAGAGAGCTGATATTGAGGAGGCAAAGACTATGCCAAAATGGTTGATCGAGACTTTGCGTGACAGTAAATAAGATGCACCTTTTTCATATCGTACTCGTTGAGGCTCTCATAGTGCCTCTTTTGCATCAGATTGCTATGCTATGGATGCATCTAGTCTCTGTGATGAGAATGAGCCTGTTCATTTGATGAAGCATAGAATTCACAAAATTGGATGGCTGCTATGCAATTTGAATATGATGCTATAATAAAGAATGATACTTGGTCTTTATGTGACTTGCCTCCTAGCAATAAGGCCATTGGTACTAAGTGGGTATACAAGCTGAAACATAAGCCTGATGGTACAGTTGACAGGTATAAGGCTAGGCTTGTTTCAAAGCATTATGCACAAGAGAAAGGCATTGATTTTGATGAAACATTTGCTCCTACTTGTTGTATGACTACTATTCATAGCATCTATGCACTTGGAGCCCATCATGGTTGGAATTTACATTAGTTGGACATTAAAATAGCATTTTTGAATGGCGACTTGCATGAAGAAGTGTATGTTTTTTAGCCCCATTGCTTCGTGCAGAAAGGGCATGATAACTAGGTGTGTAGGTTAAAGAAGGCATTACATGGTTTACAGCAAGCACCACGTGCTTGGTATGAGAAGATACATGCCTATCTGATTGCACATGGTTTTGAGAACAGTCCAATTGAAAGCACCTTATATGTTAAGTGTGATAATGATGTACTTATTATCATTGTGGTTTATGTTGATGACATGCTGCTAGTGGTCCTCATGAGAGGTGTATTGCTGATTTTAAGGCTAATTTGCATGCCTCATTTGAGATGTCTAATTTGGGGCATTTGCATCACTATTTGTGCATTCAGTTTATGTAGGTTGGTGGTGGAATGGCTTTTCTTTGTGTCAAAAGAAATACATTGACACATTATTGCAGCATTTTGGCCTTGAAGACTGTAAACCTATTGCCACTCTTATGGAGACAGGTTTATGATTGAGTCTTCATGATGCTGGAGATGCATTTGATGTTGTTCTCTATCTATAGGTTGTTGAATGCCTGATTTACTTATGCATTACTCGGCTAGATATTTAGTTTGTTGTCTCATAGATGATTTACCCATTGCTTAGGAGTCAAGCATGGGCACGCAGTTAAGCGCATCTTTTGCTACTTGAGTGGTACTCCGCTAATCACTACCGCCAGATTTGCATGTTCTTTTTTTACTCTGATTGGGCTGGTTGTTATGACACTCATGTGTCCACTAATGGCTTTTGCTTCATGCTTGGTAGCTTATTTATATCTTGGTTGAGCAAGAAGCAACCTACTATGGCCAGTTCTAGTTATGAGGCTAAGTATGGGGTAGCTTTCACAACAACTGTTGAGTGTGTGTGGCTTAGACACCTTATGGTTGATTTGGGTGTTGGCCAGTCTTCTGCCACCACCATCTTCACTCATAGTCAGAGCGCATTGGTAGTTGCAAGGAACCCTGTGTTCCATGTTCACACTAAGTGCATTGAGTTGCATTATCATTATCTCAAGGAGAGGTTCTCTATTGGGGAGATTAGCTTGGCATATATGCCCACATAGGAGAACAATGTAGACCTTTTCACGGAGGCTCTGCCTAGGGAGAAGTTTGAAGCTTTCCGCAAAGCTTTGGGCTTACTTCCTTTTGTGGATTGATTCCACATAGCTTGGAACTTCCTTATACATGAGTGCCAGCTACTTGTTCACCGCATCACTCTGAGGGGGGATTTCTTGATATATTTAGGTAGTGATGTCTGTGAACACTCTAGGACCACCAGGACACTTTTTTCCCTCTTTGGGAGGTTTTTTTCCCATAGGATTGTACATACGCCTATTGCCCTAATGGGCTACTTATCTTTGTACATTCTCTAGTAATACAGTCAGTATTATGTGTTGTGCTCGAAGCTTCTTCTTCTTCCTTGTGTTGTTCACGTGCTTCTATAGACGTCTAATTCCAACAATGAGTAGGTACCTTGTATGAACTCTCAAGCTTTTGGCCTTGGCTATCCCCCAAGCAAGGAAATTCTCATTCCTCCAAGCATGTACATCTATGGAATATAACACTCTCTCCCCCTTCTAAAGATCATTATCATCAATGATATAGAAGGAGCTATAAACCTTGGAATCAAAATCTATGATTCCAAATAATAAGAGTAGAGTGTAATAGATGTCTAAAATATTAAATAATAACAAAGAGGACCACTCATCTCTCTCTGCTTCCTATGTAGCATTTCTATCCATAAATAGTAGTCCTTTCCTTGGGCATATTGTAGGAATCCCTCTGAGGCCCAATGAGCCCATATGTGCACATCATAAGTACTCAGAATATCCTCAAACTCCCTATGCGAAGACCTTGACCACTGCCCTTGTCCTTGGAATACCCATTGATAGCTTGTCATATGGTATAATTGTGCAAAATCACTTACTTCACTAGAGTAATAAAAAATATTATGCTAATCCAAAACAATGTGACTATCTCAATCTCTGTGGAAAAATACTAAAGATAAATGGAAATCTTTTCAAAATAATGTTTTATCTCTACGCTTAAGTAAATATGCTTGATTTACCTACTGTAATGAAAATGAAACTCAAGAAAGTCTCACCATGATCCAAACTATGAATCCAAGATGACAATTCATCAAAGATCGATACTATGGACCAAGATATCAATATGTTAATGATCCAAACTATGGACCAAGATCTCAATCTATCACATCCAAACTATGGATCAAAATCTCAACCTATCATATATGATAATCCAAACTATGGATCTAAATCACTCCCATACAAAGTAAATTCCAATCCACTCGATGGAACTAAGTCCATCATGCCAAATAAAGACATACTAAGAAAGTGCCGCAATAAGTGGAACTACCACCGCCTTCTCAATAATAACATGCAAGATGTTCCAAGTGGATGAAACTTTCTTTATCCATGACCACCATCTGATCATCACTCTGATCAAATCATTCCTAACAAAGAATTAGGTGTCTCAAGTAAACTACTGTAATAATCTGGCACTCCCATATATAATGAGGGCCATAATATGATTCCACCAAATACACTAAAAAATGGTAAGTAGATGTGTGCACACTCATAGCCCACTAGGCTAAGCATCTAGCTCACCTCATACACACTATGTATGACACATGGCCTCTACTCAGGCATATCAAAGAAAGTAGTACGTACTCTATGAATTTCTTCTTAATGCAATTGCCTATTCATATTTCTTATGTGCAAACCTTGCCTTTCTACTTCTAGGCTACCGACCTATAGACTTGCCTTGTTTGCGATCACATAGAGAGTGACTGTCTCAGCTGCCCCTTTGTTGTCTAATAATAAGAAGATCATATGAATGAACTCCAAATTATATCAAAAATACAATCTCAGAGACTTATCTCCCATACTCTCTGTCCTACACCTAGGTAGAATACAAAGTTTGATGTCCCATACGACCAAAGTCGAACACTTCTTCTACCTAAAAGACAACAATAAACTGGTAAGTGCTCACAACCATAAATAATAATAATGAGATCATGAAGTGTTCTTGAAGTGTTTCCTTCCCTCTATGGAAAGAACAAAGTCACTCCTATGACTCTATCACTCATACTATCTATAACATCAACTCATCTTCAGTTGAGAAATGAGAAATTATATGATAAATCAACTCAACTAGAGTTGTGAAGGATGCGGCTTGCATCAAATATCAACTCATTCTACTTGAGTAAAATATTAAATCACAAGAAATTGGAGTTTATACAACTTATATGAATCCAATTATATGAAATGAGAACAACTACCAAATTTCTCCTCTTCCATGCTCTCATGGCACAATATATATTTCTAAAAATTTTGATAGAGTCTCCTCTGTCCTACTAAGAATGGTCACCATAAACCAATGATCAATAAACACGTATCTAGGGCATAGATAGAATCATGGTGATCACACCATCTCAAAAAAGTATCATAGAAACCTGTGGAAAATATTTTCCTTTCAACATCTCCCACATAAACAATTTCCAACAGTAGCCGATTAAAGCTTAATATTAACTAACTTTTACTCCTCCAAAATCTATGAAATTTTCTAGCCTTTTGTAGCTTTTCTAAAGATTTCATTATGCCAAAAAATCCCTTGATTTGAATTCCAACTTCTATTTTCTTTATGACCAGATCTAAATCAGCTTATCTAGTTTGGTCTCACAAAAGTTAAATTCAAAATTCAATCAAATATGCATTCAGAACCATAATTCTAGCTCTACTACGCCTGTGTTTACGTGAGCCTACAAACAATGCTACTCCACTTTTATAATGTCTTCTAACTATGAAGATAAATTCTAAAATTCTTGAATCTTGGCTATATCATAGGGTCTATATTGGAGTAGATGTTGCAACAAAAATTTTTGAAATTGGAGTTTCCAATATGAAAATATAATGTGCCCATTACACACATGTACCACTGTTTGGAACATCCCTACCAGAGATTGGCTAAGAAGAATAGTTCATTTGACCTACCACTTGATATTCAATTTCTTCCACATTTTAACAACATATAGCTACTACTATCTACTTTTATTCATATATGTTTCATAGTATTGGGACATTTGGAGCTTTCACAATGACCAAAATACTAAGCCTCTATACTTGCGATATTTTAAAAATTTATAGAGGCTATCTTTTACTCTTTACTTTATATCTCGTAAATCGAGAAACATTTCATCCTACAATTTTGTACACCCCATTTGGAGGTTTTAGCTAATGCTATAAACAAAAATCCTCCAATTTGAGTAAATGAGCTAAAAGAACCAATCACCTCTAGGTGCCCTGGTCTCTGGTCATTTCATAAATTCCAAAGGCTACAGTTTCATGTAAGGAGATCTTTTGACATACCAAATGATCTTTGAAAATAATAAACATTTATATGCATAGAGTGAATCTATCAAGATTTTATATTCAACAAGGAACATGCAATTTGGATCTAGAAATTAAGACAAATGCCCTTTGTAACATAACTATGTCACTTGTTTTAGGGCTCTACCTCTACTAGGAGCACTTTTAGTGCAGAGGTCATTTGAGCTTTATACAAGTATCAAAATTACTTAAAAATTGGTCAGCTTAAAGAAATTTTTGTGAGCTACTTGGCCTCCAAATTTCAATAAATTTGGACTTTCCTTCAAAGAGCAGAATCCAAATCTCTATGAAGCTACTACCTCACTTGCTCAATTAGTTTTTTAAACTTAGGAATGATGAGACATGTTAATCCTTATGATTAGACATACTCATTAATTCTCTTGGATTCATTATCACATGGATACATATCCATGCATATAATGATCATCTAGATCAATGCAAACCAATTAATAATCCAAATTGTCTCGTTGAAAAATCTACTCTTTACATAGTATCCACCTTTCAGTGAAAGTGAATATTTATGGATGTCATTCTATTCATTGTGCTTCTTGCACATTCATTTAACCTCATAAACAACAATCACATACAAGCATTTAATACTTGTATTGATGATCATAACCATAGCACTCTTGTGCGGACTCGGGATAAACTTCTATATCAAGTACATAGACTTGCATGAAGAACAAATCATGTGCTCATGCGTTACTAGAAGAAAACACATCTTAGTTGTACTTGATGCATACACCTTGTCTCTTCATTTCTAAAGGCAAAATTATCCCACACATGGTACTTTTATCTCATATTTCATGCTCACCTAACTCATCGTGGTGATACATAAAAGTGATCTTCTAAAGACAGAACATGCATCATGCACTTCAACTTTATAGCAATCATATCATCAATGTACACATGCATCCACTCATGTATCTTCTTCTCTAGCTCAATCAATCTATATGCTTTTAATTATGCACACATAAGAGTTCCTCTCTCTCTCACAACACAACATCACTGTGTTAGTATATGATCAATGTCTACCTCTCATGATTGTGTGCACATTTTGTAAGGCCCCCATTATGAGGAGAAGCCAAGCGTGCATTACCCAATTGATGGAAATCCCAACTTGCATGTTGGATGAAGGTCATATTGGACCATGTAAGGTATTGGAAAGGGAGTTACCACGGTTCCCAATTATGGGGTCCGGGGCAGCGGTGAGCAGCCCCGGCTAGGGGGTTCAAGGGGGCTAGCGGGCCCCCTGGCTAAGGGGTCTCAGGGGGCCAACATGCCCGCTGGTGGTGGTTCGGGGGTAGTGCCCATGGTGCGATAGTAAAGGGAATATTCCATGGAATATTCCCTCTCGAAGTCAGAAATCATTTATATTTCTTTGGTCGGTTCAACTCATCTAAGCCGTATATGGTAATTATGCAGGCAGTGGTCGCCCATGCTCTACCGCCCATGTATAACTGTCCACCGAAGGCCACCCATGATCCTATATATAATGACTTCTGCACTACCTGAGACATTGAGTTGAGCCAGCATACCTCTACCTTGTATCTCCTTATCTAGAGTTATCTAGATCACCATTTGAGCTCTACCTTGAGAGCACACGGGTGGACAACGCCATCATCTTTGTACTTGCTGTTAGTAGAAAATTGTTGAGATTCTCCTATATCTGTTATCTTCTCTGCTACTGTTCCTGTGTTATATTGCGTAACTACTCTTTTACATGGTATCAGAGCCGTAAGGTTTGAATAGCTTGAGAAGTATCACTATTTTAGCCTACTAGTAGACTAGAATATCAGTAGATTATTCGAGTGATTACATGATGGCTTCATCGTCAAACACTGGTCTTGGTGCTTCAGCTAATGTTAATGCTGCACCTATTCGAATTCGTCCACCTACATTTACTGAAGAGAAGCTAGATGGATCCAACTATACACTCTTGAAGTTCAAAATTTTTGCAGTTTTGGACTCCTATGAATTACTTGACACTATCATGGGACCGATGGGATTAGATCCAGAGCCTATACCAGCTGAAGATCTAGCTAATTCAAGATTGATGATTCAGCTAGATCCAGATCTTCTAGGAGCTTGGAAGAGGCAGAATGCTGATGCATTATGTGCAATTCTCACTAGTGTAAGTGATTATGTGCTTACTTTAGTTCAACATACTACTAAAGCACATGAGGCTTGGGGCATATTGGCTCGAAAATATGAGACCAAGAACCACACTAGGATACAAAATTTAAAAAATCAGTTGGCAAATGAAAAGCATTTTGATTCTGAAAAGGCTGAAGATTTTATCAAACAGATAAAACATCTTCAAGACCAATTGGCTGCAGTTGGTGTTGTTATAACACCAGAAGAGCTTGCTCAAAGATGTGTACGTGTTCTTCCAGCAAAGTATGATGGATTAGTTACAGCCCTTAACACTCAAGTAAGACCAACTCCCCTCACATTTGAAGAGTTTTGTGCTATGCTTTTAGAAGAAGAGATGCGGTTGAGGAACGGCAAAGTACAAGTGATGCTGCGTTTTCAGCAAATGGAAAAGGTAAAGGCTCTTCTGATGTATCAAAGAAGAAGCCAAAGAAGAAAAAGTTCACAGGAAGTTGCTTCTATTGTGAAAAGAAAGGCCATGCCATCGAGGATTGCAGAAAGAAGCAAGCTGATGAACGGAATGGGATTGTAAAATCATCCTGGAAGAACAAAGAGTCTGCAAACAACACAGAGCTGGAACTTTGGGTAGCTATTGAAGAGGTATGTTCATCTACTCAAGCTCGTATTGATGAACCATGGATTTTAGATAGTGAAGCTTCTCGCCATATGACTAGTAAAAAGGATTGGTATTGTTCCCTAGTGCCTCTATGGGAATCTATCAATGTAGTGGTGGGAAACGATTCCAAGTGTCCAGCGGAAGGAACTGGAACCATCTCTTTTATCACTTCTCCAGGCGTTGAGAAAAAGTTATCTGATGTTCTCTATGTACCTACACTCAAAAGAAATTTGTTGTCAGTCTCTACAATAACAGATCGTGGACTCGAAGTTCACTTCAATAAGAGTGGTGCAGAAATCATGGATTCATCAGGTAATGTTGTAGGTAAAGGCATACGACGGGATAACTTGTATGAGTTAAGTTCTTTAACTGCTACCGAAGATAAAGATGTAAGCAGGTTATGGCACCAACGATTTGGGCATCTCGGATTTGCAGTTTTGAAGGAGATGCAAAGAATAGGGATGGTTGCTCATTTGCGTGCATTTTCAGAGTTGCAGGAACCTTGTGAAGCTTGTATGATGGGCAAGCAACAATGAAAGGCATTTCCAAGAGAGACCAACAATTGATCTCAAGCTCCTCTAGAGTTGGTACATGCTGATCTCTATGGTAAAATGTCTACACCTGCTTTAGGAGGATCTTTCTACTTTGTGCTGTTAGTCGACGATTATAGTAGAAAGATGTGGGTTTATTTCATTCGAGAGAATGCTGAGGCTTTTGAAAAATTTAAAACGTGGCATAAGTATGTAGAAAATGAATGAGGAAGGAAACTGAAGAAATTTAGAACAGATAGAGGAGGTGAATTCTTGTCAACAGAATTCAACAATTACTGTAAGGAGCATGGTGTGAAAAGGCAACTTACTACAGCTCATACACCTCAACAAAATGGTGTTGTTGAGCAGAGGAACAGGAGAGTAGTTGAAATGGCTCATTGTATGTTAAAGGCTCAAGACATGCCTGATTCATTCTGGGCAGAAGCAGTCAATACAATAGTCTACATCCTCAATCGAAGCTACACAAAAGCACTAAAGGGGATAACTTCTCAAGAAGCATATTTTGGTAAAAATCCTTCAGTTTTGCATTTCAGAATTTTTGGTTGTTTCTGTTATGCACATATTCCGGATTCAACAAGATCAAATTTGGATTCAAAAAGCAAAAAGTGTGTCTTCCTAGGATATAGTGAAGAGTATAAAGCATACAGGTTGTGGGATCCTGAGGCAAGAAAGATTTTTGTCAGCCGAGATGTGGTGTTTGATGAACGACCACACTTAGTAGAAGATAAAGGTAAATCTACTATCTCATCAAATGGAGAAATATCTCACCTTGTGCCTATCAAAAGACAGAGTAAAGTTGAGGAGGAGGAAACATCTAATGGAGAAATTTCCTCAATTGAAAGCCAACCAGCTGTAGCTGCACAGCATAAGCCACTACCAAAGTGGGCACAACAGCTCTTTGATGATCACAATCCACATGTAGATGTACCAGAATCATCATGGGATGGATTACGAAGATCAAAGAAGAGCCTCAAAACACATTGTTAACATTGCTCTAATGGCAGATATCATGGGCTTGATAAAGGAACCTACCACCATTGAAGAAGCCCTTGATGATCCAGGTTGGAGAGCGGCAATGTAGTGAGAGTATGATAGTATACTAAAAAATGATACATGGGATCTAGTAGACTTGCCGCCAAAGAAGAAGGTAATAGGTACTAAATGGATTTGGAACGCTAAGTATAAAGCAGATGGAAAATTAGAAAATTATAAGGCAAGATTAGTTGCACAAGGGTTTGCACCAACAACACGCATGACAACTATTCGGACGGTACTTGCAGTAGCTGCACAAAAGGCCTGGCCTATTTTCCAGATGGATGTTAAATCTGCATTTTTGAATGGTCACCTCAAGGAGGAGGTATATGTATCTCAACCACCAGGTTTTGAGGTGCCCAATTCAGAAAATAGAGTTTGCAGGTTGAAGAAAGCTTTGTATGGACTTAAGCAAGCTTCATGGGCTTGGTACCAACGGATAGATAATTTTTTTCTAAAATATGGGTTTTGAAAGAAGTACTTCTGATGCTAACTTGTATGTAACGAAAAGGGATAGCAGGCTAGTTGTTGTCATTGTATATGTAGATGATTTGATCATTACAGGAGATCATCAAGAACTCATCAATCAAACTCGGATCAGCTTGGGAACTGAGTTTGAAATGACAGACTTAGGTCTTCTCCATTTTTGTCTAGGAATTGAAGTATGGCAAAGGAAGGATGGAATTTTCTCCTCACAACAAAAATATGCCAAAGAAATTCTCAAGGCACTTGGAATGATGGACTGTAAACCAACTAGCACACCTATGGGGGTAAATCATAAGCTATCTATGGATGATAACATGCCTGATGTAGATGCTAAGAAGTATAGGAAGCTTGTTGGAAGTCTTATTTTTCTGTGCAACACTAGACCAGACATTTGCTATGTTGTTGGAGTATTAAGCAGGTTTTCCAACAAACCTAAGGAGAGTCACTGGAATGCTAGAATGCGAATTCTAAGGTACATTGCATGAACCTTGGATTTTGGTATCTTGTATACCACTAGTGATACACTTCAAGAATATTGTGGTTCACATTGGGTTGGAGGTTGTGATGCTAGAAAATCAGTTTCTAGATATTGTTTCTCACTTGGTTCAGGAATATTTTCTTGAGTAAGTAGGAAGCAACTAACTCTCGCACTCTCCTCCACTAAAGCAGAGTACAAAGCAGCTTATTTTGCTTCTTGTGAGGGAGTCTGGTTAAGGAGAATTCTTGCAGATCTAGGATTTCCATCAAATATGGCGACTGTACTCAAGTGTGATAATCAAAGTTGTATGGCTATTGCAAAGAACCCAGTATTTCATGCTCGCACCAAGCACATAGAAGTACAGTACCATAACATTTGTGAGCTAATTGAAGATGAAATTGTGGAGCTAGAATATTTCCCAACAGAGGCAAATTGTGCTGACATATTCACTAAAGCACTTGGAAGAGAGCAGCTCAACAGGCATCTTCAATAGATGGGCATAGGACCAAGACCTACTTGATTTATCAACGGTAAACATTGAGGGGGGGTGTTAGTATATGATCAATGTCTACCTCTCATGATTGTATGAACATTTTGTAAGGCCCCCATTATGAGGAGACGCCAAGCATGCATTACCCAATTGATGGGAATCCCAACTTGCATGTGGGAGGAAGGTCATATTGGACCATGTAAGGTATTATAAGGAAAGGGAGTTACCATGGTCCCCAATTGTGGGGTCCGGGGCAGTGGTGAGCAGCCCCGGCTGGGGGGTCCAAGGGGGCTAGCGGGCCCCCGGGTTGGGGGGTTAAAGGGAATATTCCATGGAATATTCCCTCTGAAAGTCAAAAATCATTTATATTTGTTAGGTCGGTTCAACCGGTCTAAGTCGTGTATGGCAATTATGCGGGCGGTGGCCGCCCACGCTCTAACACCCATGTATAACTGTCCACAGAAGGCCACCCATGATCCTTTATATTCATGACTTCTGCACTACCTGAGACATCGAGTTGAGCCATCATACCTCTACCTTGTATCTCCCTATCTAGATTTGTCTAGATCACCATTTAAGCTCTACCTTGAGAGCACACGGGTGGACAATGCCATCATCTTTGTACTTGATGTTATTAGAACATTGTTGAGATTCTCCTATGTCTGTTATCTTCTCTGCTACTGCTCCTGTGTTATATTGCGAAACTATTGTCTTACACACTCTAGTTCTCATATTTCATATAATGCCATATGGTTACAGAACTTTTGGCAGCACTTCCCTAGGAAGATGAAGTATGAAAAAAATAATAGCCATGATATAATCTTAGGCATCAACGTAGTGGTTGGCAAACCACTTTCGTAGCTCTAGAAACCTACAAAAAGAAACTTTTCCACTATGTGTTGTTGGGCACTTCACACCCTCATTACAATGTCTTTTCTTGCTCCAATACCTACAAAATGATCTTAAAACACACAAAAATAACATCTGCATGCTTTTATGAATCATCATAAGTTATTGTAACTTCATGCGCATAGATGAATTTATATCAAAACTAACATTTGAAGACAATACAATGCAAAATCATAAACTTTGATGTGAAAACTATTCAAATGAATATACTTAAGAGAAAAAAATATGATTCAAAGGTACAAAAATTAATTTATCTCTATCCAAAGTCATTCAGAATATCATTAGAAATTCCTAGTTATCATAATTGGACACTCAAGTGAGTAAAAAAGAGTTTCTTGCCAGCCAACAACCATATAAACATTTATGCAGAGATGGCTTTTACTGGTCAAAATATGGCATATAACCAATAAAAAGAAAGGCTTGAATTATAGAATCTATACCAAGTTTAATTTTGTGATTTGGAGCTTCCATTAGGAAGTTATGGCCAAAACAATGAAGCTAGATGAGTGGGCAGTATACCTCCTTGAAGAAGTATGTAGAGAATTAAATACTCTCTATAGGTGGTTTTTGATTATCCAATGTTAGTTTTCAGCCACTTATTAGAAACTGCTTGGCATCTACGTTCTATACGAAGTGGAATCATCCAATTTGGATTTCATATGAGAGAGTTATGTCCATTTTCCTAAAGGGTAGGTATGCTAATCTTGCTCTTTCTTTACTCTTCTCTCTTTTTCTAATCTTTTCCTTCTCTCTCTAATCTTCACTTTCATCTTCTTTCTTCCTCTTTTTCATTCATTTTTTTGCTCCTTCATATTATTTTATCTCTTTCTCTTTACCTTTCTTTTTCAATCTCTTTCTCTCTACCTCTCTTTTTTTTCATCTCTTTCTCTCTCTCTCTCTCTCTCTCCATCTCTTTCTTTTTCTCTATCTCTCTTGGCTTCTGACTTTCTATCTCTCTCTCTAATCTCTCTTCTCTTTATCACTTTGGATTTCTTGTATTTCCTCTTCTCATCATCTACCCTTCTCTTTCTCCTTCCCTTTCCTTCTTTCTCTTTCTTTCTCCTTCTCTTTCTCTCTATTTCATTCTTTCGTTCTCTTTCTTTCATTTTCTTTCTTTCTCCTTATCTTTCTTTCTCTTATAGCCATCGATATCATTTGCAACTTTGGGGTATGCCACTTTAAGCATGTGTGTGTGTGTGTGAAATATTATGAAAGGTTGAACACTTATCTATAGAAATTGCTCACATCTCCTTTTGACTTGCTATGAACTATGAAAAATGTCTGGAAAAAACTGGTATCCTCTCTTGAATGCCCACTTTGTTAGCTCAAAACTTCGGATTCGAGAGGTTTAGGGTTTGATTCCCATATAGCTAAATGGATGCGCATGAGTCTCTTTGAGTCATACGTTGAGATTTCTTCTAATCTAGAGCAGCATAATCCCTTTTTGCTATACTCTTGAGGCTATTTGAATGTCCAACTCAATGGGAACACACAAATCCATGGCTGAAAATGACATGTTGATGTGCATGCAGCACTGCACTACCGAGGGGAAATTTTGGATTTCCTCACGGCCAAAGAAACTTTTAACTATGGTAAAATCATTATTGCTTCAACAACATTGGTGCTCAAGATATCCTTCTTAATATGGTGGAGGTCCTTTTTGATAGATGGGGGAGGAACGGATGGGTGATTGATGGGCAAGAGAAGGAAGTTTGGGAGCAAGTCAAGTTCCGCTTGGATCTGGTGGCAGTCAAGGATGTTGTTGGTTTCTCTTGGTCGAACCTCCAAGAGGGTGTTGACTTGTGCAAAGCCAAACTCGATAGCAGCTATATCTCCTTCAATACCAACAACAAGTGGGGATCCCTTCCCTCTCCCAAGATGTGGATCTCGTCGTCTCTGATCACTACCTGATATGATTACCTTCAAGCGGATCCTTAATCTCAATAAAGCCCCTTAGTTTTGTGAAGAGATGGATAGGTATGTGCTTGAAGATGAAGAGGTGTTGCAAAATCCTTGATCTACATCAGCCAAATGAACTCCAGAAGTATATGGTGGGCTCTTTTAGCTTGCCAATGGATGTATTAGACACCCTATGTACCTTGGAAGATCACTCTCAAAAAGATAGATGAAAACAGATAAGTTGGAGTTAGCTCAGAGGTGAAAACTTGCTATTCTTGGTTCATACACCTGTCCAGTGTTTTACATAATTCTCTGAGCACAGCAGCAATTAGCTCAATTCCTCTTGCGGAAGTCTAGGCAACTTAAAGAGCTAACTTTCAAGAGTAATCTCATAAAAAATAATGAACCACACACTGAGAAGTAGTTTTAACAAGTGATGACATCATCCCGATTTTCACGGGCTGCTACAGAAATAGACCAGTGAGCAGAAAAATCAACATAACTCAAAATGTAAGAATCCGATGATTATGAAAATTTGTATGGTTATACTAGACAGTAAGCTGAATCCAAAAAGTTTTAAATCACTGAATTTGAATAAGTAACCACTGAGACATGGCTCTGACAAGATGAGTGAAAAATTCGGGTACCTGACAGAGAAGTGAAGATGAACAAACCCTGTTGACTTCAAATGAACATAACTGAAGATTGCAACATCCAAATGACATGAAAATTTGTAAGCCTATAGTAGACTTATAGAGCTAACTTTAACAAGTTAAATCACTGAAAATGATGCACCAAGCTCAGAGAAAACATCTCTGCAAGCTGACTGAGAAAACTGAGAGTAATGGCAGTGAGTAGTACACTTCACAAGAACATGGAAAGATGAACTCAAATAATCATGAAAATGAAAGTATATTGCTTGTACAATACAGTGACTTACTGATACATATGTGTGCCTTGTAATCACACCTTGATATGGCATAAAGCTCAACTCTTGGAGGTCTTCACATAGGTCTCTCTAACCACGACTAAAACTGCCATCTATTTATAGTTGAGTTTGGGAGGCTAACTTCCCTCAATCACTCTCCAATCAGTCAATGATTGATTTGATTCTCTACCTACCACAAATCACAAATTCGTGGCTCCTCTTTCCATTCTTGATCATGTGGACTCAACCACTTAAGATTCTCTTACTTTTACATGAAGTAAACTCTTCAAAAGTTACGAGAGGTAGTTCACAAGTGAACTTTACATAGTCTTCTTTTTAAAGCTTCTTCTAAGACTTTGTGAGACTCAAGCCAATACTTAGGCTTGTCATAGACTTGCTCCAACAGCTCCCCCTCAAGCCAAGTATGCTTGAGGTCTTCAATCTTCCAAGATTACCTGCAAACCAATCATAGCCTTGAATTTGCAAAGCTTTGTACCATCCAATGCTTTGGTTAGAATATCTGCACATTGTTGATGAGTGGACACATATGATATTTGAATCTCTTTGCTTAGAACCTTCTCTCGTACATAGTGATAATGAACTTCAATATGTTTAGTCCTTGCATGAAAAATAGGATTAGCAGCCAAATGAATAGAACTCATATTGTCACCAAAAATAGTTGGAGTTCCAAACTCCAATCCAAGATCTTTGAATAATGTCTTCATCCACATAGCTTCTTGTGTAGCTATGGCAAGACCTCTATATTCAGCTTCAGTAGAAGAGAGAGCAACTGTGGGTTGCTTCTTGGATGACCATGAAATAAGCTTTGAACCTGCAAAGGTAAGATAACCTGAAGTGCTCCTTCTATCTTCCTTGGAGCCAGCCCAATCTGCATCAGAAAATAGCTTCAAACCTAAATCAGATACATAAGGATAATAAAGTCCTTCATTTATGGTTCCTTTGAGATACTTGAGAATGCTTTTGGCAGCATCCATATGTGGTTTCCTTGGTGTGTGCATAAATTGGCTTAGCACACTCACACTGTAACATATATCTACTCTTGTCAATGTGGCATAATTGAGACTACCCACTAGACTTTGATATGATGTGATGTCCTCTATGAGTTCACCTTCATGTGAGCTCAATTTGTGATTGACCTCCATTGGAGTACCTGCAATCTTACAATCTTGCATCTTGAATTTTGCCAACATGTCCTTAATGTACTTTCTTTGAGTGAGAAACAAACCATGATCTTTGTAGACAACTTCCAAACCTAGGAAGTAGGTAAGTGAACCCAAATCACTTATCTTGAACTCTTCTCTCATCTGATCTTTGATCTTCTTCATACCATCTGCATCATTTCCTGTCAATATAATATCATCTACATATACACATAGGTAGATGATCTCAGAATTACTCTTTTTAATAAAGAGTGAAGGATCTGCCTTGCTTGGTTGAAAGCCTTTGTCCTGCAAGAATGAAACAAGCCTGAAATTCCAAGCTCTTGGAGCTTGCTTGAGACCATACAATGCTTTGTTAAGTTTACACACATAATCAGGATAAACTTGATTCTCAAAACCAGGTGGTTGTGCCATATATACCTCTTCTGTTATTCAACCATTCAAGAATGCATTCTTTACATCTAGTTGAAGTATCTTCCAATTCTTGGAAGAGGCAATACTAAGCAAAACCCTAATAGTAGGCATCTTTGCCACAGGAGAGAAAGTCTCCTCATAATCAATTCCCTGAGTTTGTGCAAAGCCTTTTGCTACAAGCCTTGCCTTATACCTGTTAATTGAACCATCAGAATTCTTCTTGAGTTTATAGACCCATCTTGAGCCTATTACCTTCATGGATGAAGTCTTGGGCACCAAATCCAAGGTGTTGTTTTCCTCAAGTGCTTCGATCTCTTCCTTCATTGCATGCTTCCATTCTGTTTTTGCTTTGGCCTCTTCAAATGATGATGGCTCCTCTTGGTTTATGTCCTGTGCTAAGTAGATAGAATGTTTAGTTACTAATGAGGTGTCAAACCCATACCTTTCTGGTTTTTTCTTTTCCCTCATAGATCTTCTTAGGCCATGATGTGATGATTGTGCCTCATGTCCAAGTTCCTGCAATTTTGCTTTACCTTTAGACTTCCATGCTTTGATCTTTTCCATGTGAGATTCTTCATCATCCTCTGAGATGTCTTGTTCTTCAATCTTTGATTGTTCTCTACCAAGCTTTGGAAAATCTTCTTCAAGATCATATGGTAAATTGATCTTCCTGCATGAATCTTCATACCATGCATTGTTCTCATCAAAAACTACATCTCTGCTTACCAAGAATCCTTTGTTGGTAGGGTTGTATAACCTGTAGCCCTTTTGATTGTTGTCATATCCAATAAATGCACACCTTTCTGCCTTTGGATCCATCTTGCCTCTAACCTATGAAGGAACATGAGCAAAAGCAATACATCCAAAAATTTTACAATGATCTAAGCTTGGTCTTCTTCCATTCCAAGCCTCATACGGAGTCATCCCATCAAGGGATTTTGAAGGCAACCTATTAATCAAGTAAGTGGCTGTAGAAACAGCCTCCGCCCATAAGTAATTAGGTAAATGCTTTTCATTTAACATAGACCTTGCAGCTTCAACAATTGTCCTATTACTCCTTTCTTCCACTCCATTTTGCTCAGGAGTGTACCTTGTAGTTACCTCTCTTATGATTCCTCTTTCTTGAAGAAAAGAATCAAACTCATGGGAGAAGTATTCTCCCCCTCCATCTGACCTTAGCCTTTTTAGTGATTTACCTGTTTGATTCTCCACAAGAGCCAAATATCTTTTGAAACATGAAAAAACTTCATCTTTGTGTTTCATAAAGAATATGATAGTCCATCTGCTGCAATCATCAATAAAGGAAACATAATACCTTGATCCAGATATTGAAGCTTCCTTGCTAGGTCCCCATACATCTGTATGAACCAACTCCAAGAGATCTCCATGCATATAACCTTTCTTCATGAATGGTAACCTGTGAGACTTTCCAAATTGACATGCACTACACTTATAAATCATATGTTGTTTTGACAAATTAGGAAGTCCAAGTACACTTTGGTCCCTGCAGATTTGCTTTAATGACCTTTCACCAATATGTGCTAACCTTTTGTGCCATACTTCCAATTCTGTGAGTGTTTGACTACCATAATTAAAGAGAGCAATGTTTCTAGTGTCCTGTAATTCAAATGTGAACAATCTACTTGTCTTTTCACCTTTTGCAATTCTTCTGAATCCTTGACTTGGATCTTCAACAAATGCTCCTGCTTTTGTGAACCTGACTTGCAACCCTTTCTCTACTATCTGCCCAACACTTATCAAATTCTTTGTAATGGTAGGGACATAGAGTACCTTACTGAGTAGGTTGATGTTTCCATCGGGTGCTTTGACATTGCCTATTTTCTCCACAGCATGTTTTGTATCATCTCCTGTTTGTACCTCATGCTTATTCCTTGGATCTTCTAAATCTGATAGGAGTGCCACATTTCCTGCCACATGATTTGAACAACCTGAATCTATGTAGAAAACATGCTCATCAGATTTACCTTGTGGCATAGCCATGTTCATGATCAATAATGAATCCTCTTTGTTTGAGTCTTCTGTGTAGTTATTGTAGTCTCTCCTTCCTTTGTAGCCTCCTTGATAGTTTGAATGATTGTAGTTGTTGTAGTTGCCATGGTAGTTGTTGAACCTTCCTCTTGAGTAGCCATAACTTCCTCTATTGTATCCTCTGCCTCTTTGATTCTTGGAATTCCTAAAGTAATTTTCAGTTGTATGATTAGTTAATCCACAAATAGAACATGAGTTGGAGTCTTGGGATCTCCCCCTGCCTTGTCTACCTCCTCTTCCTCTACCTTTGCCATGTCTTCCTCTACCTGCATAGTTAGCTTGATATGTACCTGCTTCATCATCCACTTTCTTTGCCTTTCCTTTGTTATCTTTAGACTTGCTTTTATCCGTGTATAAAGCTGAAGATTGATTACCTTTAGAGCTTTCTCCATTTTTGATAAGCTTTGCCTCTTGAGTAAGTAGTTGTCCAATGAGTGTGTTGAAATCAGGTACATGCATGTCCATGTACAAATCCATAGCTGTGGTGAATGCTTCCCACTTATCATCTGCCTTCAAGCCATTGATGACCTGCCTTACAATTTGCTCTTCATCTATTACCTCTCCAATGCTTCCCAACTGATCCGCTATGTCCTTGAGCTTTGTGACAAAATCAGTCACATTTTGTTTGGGAGCCTTCTTGAGAGTTGTGAAATCCAGCCATAGTTGATGCTTCCTAGCTTTGGTACTTGAAGAAAAGAAAGCTTCAAGTGCATCCCACACTTCCTGAGATGTCTTACAACTTCTAATGTGAGGCAACAAAAAATCTGAGATAGAGTTGAGGAGATAAGACCTTGCAAGTGCATCCTTGGAGCACCATGTGCTCAATCTTTCTTGCTCTTCTTGTGTTGGTTGACTTTTGTTCCTGAAACTTGGCATAACTTCATCTCCAGCCACATAACCATATAAACTTCTACCTTGGAGATAAGCTTCCATCCTTAATGACCAAGTTGAGTAGTTACCTCTGTCCAATTTGTCAATTGATGAAGGAAATCCATCTGCCATGTTGTCCAACCTTGCTCTGATACCACTGTGAAGAGATGGATAGGTATGTGCTTGAAGATGAAGAGGTGTTGCAAAATCCTTGATCTACATCAACCAAATGAACTCCAGAAGTATATGGTGGGCCCTTTTAGCTTGCCAATGGATGTATTAGACACCCTATGTACCTTGGAAGATCACTCTCAAAAAGATAGATCAAAACAGATAAGTTGGAGTTAGCTCAGAGGTGAAAACTTGCTATTCTTGGTTCATACACCTGTCCAGTGTTTTACATAATTCTCTGAGCACAGTAGCAATTAGCTCAATTCCTCTTGGGGAAGTCTACGAAACTTAAAGAGCTGACTTTAAAGAGTAATCTCATAAAAAATAATGAACCACACACTGAGAATGAGTTTTAACAAGTGATGACATCATCCCGATTTTCACGGGCTGCTACAGAAATAGACCAGTGAGCAGAAACTTCAACATAACTCAAAATGTAGGAATCCAATGATTATGAAAATTTGTATGGTTATACTAGACAGAAGGCTGAATCCAACAAGCTTTAAATCACTGAATTTGAATACGTAACCACTGAGAAATGGCTCTGACAAGATGAGTGAAGAAGTCGGGTACCTGACAGAGAAGTGAAGATGAACAGACCCTGTTGACTTCAAATGAACATAACTGAAGATTGCAACACCCAAATGACATGAAAATTTGTGAGCATATAGTAGACTTATAGAGCTAACTTTACCAAGTTAAATCACTGAAAATAATGCACCAGGCTCAGAGAAAACATCTCTGCAAGCTGACTCAGAAAACTAAGAGTAATGGCAGTGAGTAGTACACTTCACAAGAACATGGAAAGATGAACTCAAATAATCATGAAAATGAAAGTATATTGCTTGTACAATACAATTACTTACTGATACATATGTGTGCCTTGTAATCACACCTTGATATGGCATAAAGCTCAGCTCTTGGAGGTCTTCACATAGGTCTCTCTAACCACGACTAAAACTGCCATCTATTTATAGTTGAGTTTGGGAGGCTAACTTCCCTCAATCACTCTCCAATCAATCAATGATTGATTTGATTCTCTACCTACCACAAATCACGAATTCGTGGCTCCTCTTTGCATTCTTGATCATGTGGATTCAACCACTTAAGATTCTCTTACTTTTACGTTAAGTAAACTCTTCAAAAGTTACAAGAGGTAGTTCACAAGTGAACTTTACATAGTCTTCTTTTTAAAGCTTCTTCTAAGACTTTGTGAGACTCAAGCCAATACTTAGGCTTGTCATAGACTTGCTCCAACAAGTTTCATGCCGATCCGAGCACTTTCTTTCTCCCTTGAGTCTAGTGCAAGATTAGCAAGGCTTGCAGTAGGGCATTTTCCTCCTTCTCCTTGTCGGCAAGGTGTTGGAGGAGGGCTATCCCGCAGACTCATTACATCCTGGCTAGGTCTCATAAGAGTCTTCAAGCTTTGTTGCTTGCTATAGGGTAAACTCTTTATCAGAGGTTATGGTGTTTGGAAGTAGAAATTAGAAAAGGCCACTCCCAATACCAGATTGGACTCTAGAAAGTCAAAAGCGTGATGCGATATGAAGAAGAAATTCAAAGAAAGAATCTACAAATATACTTTAAAGATTGGTGGGTAGGTAGGGTGGACAAGCCTCCTAAATAGGTGTGTATCTTTCTTAAGAATAAGCAATCCAAGGAAGCAGTTCAGTTCATGAAGGATGCTGATGGGGTTGAATGCAAAAGGGATGAAGAAAATAGTACAGTGAGTGTCAACCACTTTACCCAGCTCTTGGGGGTTTCCATGCATCTTTCTCCTCACACATGTGATTACATAATTGCCATCTCGTGCATTAGAATCAAAACAAATCCGAAAAACCTAAAATCTCTTTTCAAAGCTTCCATCGTGGATTCTAAGATTGTGAAGGTGATTGATTGCCTTCCTAATGGCAAGAGCACGGGGTTCGATGGCCTTACCAATGATTTCTTCAAGACCTTCAAGCATGTGTTGGCCACTCATTTATGGTTGATATGGCAAGAGGATATTTCTTTTGGTGCACTTTCCAATCATCTAAATGAGGGCATCATCAAGCTAACTCACAAAAAGGAAGAAAAAATAGAATTCAAAATTGGCGTCCAATTAAGATGCTTCAAATTGGTTAGAAGATTTTGGGGAAGGTGATTGCAAACTATATTACCTGTCACCTTTGAGTATGAGCGAGGATAAAAAAGAGTTCATTAAGGGGAGTTCCATCCTTGAGGCTATCATTGATGTTTAGGAAGGTTTGGCTTTCTTCTAGGGAATCAGCACAAGATGTTCTCTTCCTTAAGATTGAGTTTGACAAAACTTTTGACAGTCTTGAGTGGGACTTCATTCCGAAATTGCTCAAAGACATAGGCTAGTGCCAAAAACTCATAAATATGATCTCAAATTTGATATTATCTCATATTTTAGTAACTAAATAAAAATTTTCTTGCGAATGAAGATAGAGTCCCATTCTACGCAACTACTAAGACAGTGGTAACGCAAGTTGCGGTAGAAAGAAAATCCGTTGGTTTCGACCGTGAGGGTTCAACTCCCTCTATCCCCAATCAGATCCATGTTTTTTAAATGTTACTGATTGGTTCTAATCTTTATTCATTTATGGATCCCAACTTTATTTTGATGTTTCGGGATAAATACATTGATAAGACGAAGAAAACTGGTAATAGCTTCGCCTGATAGGTGTTGGTCAAGCTTCTTGATTGAATCGCTCGCTTAAGCCTTCGGGTTAGGTGTAGCGTTTAGAATTTCTTATCTCCCCCTCCCAAATTTGAAACTTGAGCAGCTATGATGACATGATAGGGATAAGCTTTTGGTGGTATTATTACACGACTTATACGCGCCTAAGGGACTTGAAAAAAAAAACTAATAAGGGCCTCAATCAACCTCTCAATCAAGATCAAATGATTGTGAGGTTTTTTGCAAATGATACTAATGGCTTTGTGCATAATGACACATTAACCATTGATACTTTTTGGAGTCGTCTGAATACTTTTTGTGAGGCATCAAGATCCAAAATAAATCAATCTAAAACCCCTTTCAAGGCAGTTATTTGGCATCTGTGTCAATTTCTTATTGACCATGTTTGTTAGTTGATCCCTAGAAGTCAAATCCTCCACTTATTAGGTATTCTGAGAATTTGATGTTTCGATGGGGTAGAAATGGAACTAGGCTCTCTCCGAGCATGAGAGCAAGCTTACGTATAGGAAAGGAATGGAGATTAATCTCGCTGGACGTGCTATGGTTATCAACTCATTTCTTCTCTCTTCGATGATTTATTTTCTCTCCTCTTAGAGACCGAAAGACCAACAGATCCTCAAACTCGAGAGAATTTGCAGGAACTTCCTTTAGACGGGTGACCGTAATAGAAGGGGTATCCTAGAAACTTAATGGACTACTTGCATTAGCTAAAAGGATCAAAATGCTTTGGGCAATCTAGAGATCAAAGGAATGGCCAATAATTTAGCACCTAAATGGTTAATTAAAACATGGAGCAATAGTGATGGCTCTTGGTCCAAGCTTATTTTGAGAAAAACGAGTTCTCTAAGGCCTGTCGGTCTCCTAGGGTGGAAAGGTCTCGAACTTCTCACCATTTTGTTCTCCCCATGTTTGGTCACTCCCAAATTCTCAAGCTTGGTTTAATCTCTATGGAAGATTTGGAACAAGGTTAGAGAATTTATCATAATCAAGGAAGATTGGAAATGGGCGATCGGTATTACACAAAATTATTCGATTTGGTTCCCTATCAAGGGTATGAAAAATGTGGAGTCTTGGAACCTCCAAAAAGCTAGGAAGCTTTCAAAAATAGGCTTTGGTTTGTGGAAACACCTCTGGAACCAAGAAACTTTTGAGTGGATTAGACTTGAGGACATTGATCTAGCCAAAAGAGTGGACTATGAAGAATGACATCTATTGGAGAGTAGATTCAATGCTTGGGAACACTTGAGGACTCACCTTCTGAGAGGTCAGGGTAGTTCTCACCCTGAGGGTCTAAGATGGAACAATGGCAATAATCTTATGAAAATTCCAAGATTGAAGAAGAATGTGGAATTTCCAATAGGAAGTGGCGTCTGGATTGGTTAAGCTGAAGGTGGTACTTTAGGTTCCAATCCCTTTGGCGCCCCTTCATTGGGATAAAAAAGTATGTGTTTATGTGGAAAATTCTACACCGTGGAATTTGGACGAATGTAGAAGCTAACAAAATTTTTAGGTTCTATCCATCGTGCAAACAATGCCTTCATGGCATGGAAGACTTAAGACACATCTTCTATTCGTGCCCCAAATCAATATCGATCTAGTAAGCCCTCGAGAGAATCATGCTAATACATGGACAAATCAACTCGATGCAAGGTTTGTTGGGCGAATCAATCTGATGTTCCTCAACAATATGGAATGTTGTAAGAGGACAGACCCTATGGAAAATTCGAAAAGAGAGGTGTACATCCAACTTTGGAAGCCCTTCCAAAGAATGCTCAATAAAAAAATCTCTTTTCCTTTTAGGCAAAATAATTTTCAATTGTAAAAACCCCCACCCTTTAGACATCAAAGAGTGTTCTTCCTAGAGAGCAACAAGATCAAAAGCAAGTGGGATGCACATGAGG
The DNA here is from genome assembly GCA_020310875.1 of Ceratopteris richardii. Classification (NCBI taxonomy): domain Eukaryota; kingdom Viridiplantae; phylum Streptophyta; class Polypodiopsida; order Polypodiales; family Pteridaceae; genus Ceratopteris; species Ceratopteris richardii. The sequence continues at coordinate 83,985,074 of CM035433.1, read as the reverse complement.
GTGATGGGAGGGTTATCCTTCTTTGTAAAATTCTCTAGTAATCTATAACCAGCCTATGCTTTGTGGGATACGGGGGTCCCATGGGTGCTAGGCCCGTTCACTTTTACAATTGTAATTTCCTTTAATTAAAGAGTAGGCTTTCCTTCATGCACATTTTCCAATAAAATTTCCTGTAAAATCGTTTACAATAATTGGTTCCACTTTTGTTCACCTAAAAGAAATCGAGTTTATTTACGAACTGATCATATAAATTACAAATCGTTATTTGAAGCTTTATACTCAATGCTTTGAATCTACTATGTTATATTATACATGTCAATTCTAGAGATACTAAATCCCTAGTTAAGCTTCTTACTCTCTAGCTTTAGGCATACTATGCGAGAATGCCATGTTGATACATGCACCATGGCACAAGTATACAGAAAATTGTTAGAAAGAAAACAACATCACAAATCTATTTGTTGAATTCCCGAAGGATAAAGGATTTTATTTTTTGGCCTTCAAACTATTTAATGTCTCAGCAACATTAATGCTCAAAATATACTTTTTAGATCTCTCTTTAATGGTCTACTATAAGAGAACCATGGATCAATCTTCCAATTCCGAGCTGTAAATATCCAATGCTATAACACGTTACAGCTTCATTCTAAATTGTTCGACACATGGAATTCTCGCACATGTATGTGTGTATATATGTGCATACATGTATATAATTATGACATCATGCTTCTTTACTGTATGTGTGTACCTAGTCTACTCATATGTGCATACATGTATATAATTATGAAATCATGCTTCTTTACTGTATGTGTGTACCTAGTCTACTCATTTCTTGTCACTGCATGATGTGTGTGCGCTTCTGTGTAGCATATATCAATTTAGACTATACATCTATCCATATGTATATATGGGCGGAAAAATATAATAACATAGTAATGTAGTTTATGACATATCTTACGGAGTTGAAAAGAACGCAAGAAAATTATGGTCTCCATGAATATCTTTATCAGTAAATTTATATGTGTGCAGACACAGACATGTGCCAAATATTGGGCTTTGAGGTGAAATTTCTGAAAGTAGTATGTATACGCTAGCAGCATAGTTTGACTCTTGCAATCTTCAAGTGTCAAAGTTTTCCGATCAAAATCGTTCTTTGAACATTGTTGGCTTTCATTTTCATGAACGCTCTGACTTTTACATCATCAAACTCTAACGCAATCTAAGGACGGATTCAGATTGCTCCGACTTTTACATCATCAAATTCTCTGTTTTACAATTCATTCTCAGCGGCGCAACAATTCAATAATAAAAATTTCTGTTCGGTTGAATTTTCAAAAGAGTATTTGGAATCCTTGATTTCTTCTGTTGAGCTCAAGTTCAATATCTTCCGAGGGGGACAAGCCTGAACGTTTTGCTTTTCATATTAACTAATGACTTGTTCATGTGGCCGCTCAGTGTGCACCCACACTAACGTACTTCAAAGCCGCAACGACGAATCCAAGTATTTTATGGTCAAGCTACAGAGACGATCAAATGGTATGACAGTTTTTTTACACTTGTTTTACATTTGCACAGTCTTACATTGAAGGTCAATGATCGCACAGTCTACCTCAACAGCGCCTTCTGAAAACGTGTAGAAGCCAATGTAAATATATGTAAATTTATCTTCAACACTCTGATAAGCATCTAAAAGCGCGAGGTCGATGGCAAGTGAAAGAAGTCACAGTGAAATGAAGTCCAGTT